>CM076574.1:1044414948-1044520560 GCA_034641835.2 Pinus albicaulis | reverse complement strand
AAGTAATGAAAGACTAGAAGGGATTCATTCACAATGAAGAAATAGTTGGCAATATGATGCAATGTGTTGTCCTTGATGGCAACCTAATTGATGAAGTTGGCCTTGATGGAAACCTACTTGATGAGTCACCTATGATAAGAAACCTATGTGCTAAAGATGTAAGAATGATGTATCTACAGATCAGTTCAGATGTGACAAAGAAAAAAATTCCAGTAAGTGCCAGAAAAATGATAAATATAATATGTCACAATTTATACGCTACTTTTGTGAAGGCAACCCGCGTATATACTATACTTCTGTGAAGGGAACCCGCGTATACATTCAGGGTTAGCATATACGTAGTTTTTATGAGGCGAAGTTGCGTATACACGCGGATACGCATACTCAAAGTCACATATGCCTTTTGCGCTCTAAAAACTATGATACCTAGGGGCATTACCATGGTATTGGCCCACTGTATTGAGCGCTGGATTATCTATTTGATCCCGTCTATAAATACCATCGGAATTTGTGTGGTTTTGACTCATGGTATTGATAAAGGCTAAATCTATATAAGGAGAAGAAGATCATTGTGAAAGGGTGTGCATGAGTAAGGGTTGTTGATGATTAAATATCTCTAAGGATTATCTGCATGAATGAACTCTGTTCTTAATTGATAGATCTGAATCTTTGATGCACCCATGGATCTGAGGATGGTTCAAGATCTCTAGATCTTATGATGATGATAAATCTCTAGCAGAAGAAATGGTGAAGATCTGGCGCAAAGTTTGCTGAAGATAATGAAGAAATCTGGGTAAGTTTATAGATCTGATCTGTTTTGTAAAGTTTTCCATTTACAGATCTATACGCCAGTTGGTCTCTGCAAAAGCATGTGTATACGTGGTCTCTATTAATGAAAGGCGCGTATAGGGTTTTCTGAAGAATAGAATACACAGAAGTATACGTGGGTTGGTGTGCAGGAAAGCGCGTATGTACGCGACTTCAGTAAAGAAAATTAGCATATGATATTTGATTCAATGAATGTTCAGGGTTGAGTTTACATCTGCATATCTATTCTGAATTCTGGGCTATCTCTAATATTCTGGTTACAGTGGTCTCACTGTTCTGTTTGAAGTATTGGGCAAAGTATGTTTGTTGATAAGTGAAGGGTTGTGTTGAAGCTGTTTGATCCAGTATGAAAATTGATGAAATGTGGTCTACACTGGATCTGAGGGTTGAAGCCTTCAGTATGAAAGTAGAAGCTTTCTGCCAGTAGAGGCTGGTGCTAATATCAGGGGGTAGTAGCTCCCTTCTAGGAGAGGCTAGTAAACGAGAGCAGGGGTTGTAGCTCCCTTCCAAGAGAGGCTGGTAAACGAGAGAAGGTTGTAGCCTTCTATAGGTGGGTGCCTGCATGCTGGTATGAGTCTGCCCCAGTACATGGTTGTAAGATGTTTTCTTTATAATAAATATTGAAGACTGAGACGACAGCAGCGGTGGTTTTCTCACGACTTGGGTTTCCACCTTAAATCCTGGTGTTCATGTGTGTTGCTTTTGTGTGATGGTTTATTCTGTTTTTAATACACATGCTTACTGCTTAACATCTGATGAATAAATGATGCAATTATTTAAGAATCAAATACATAATAAGAGCTCTGAGCATACGCGAGTTTCCTTAAGGATATCTACGTATATACACTAGTTTTGTTCTATAAAGTAGTGTCTGGGTTTTGAGAAAAGAAAAGTAAAAAGTATATCAGTTAGCTCTAAATACTAATTCAGTGCCCCCTCTCAGTATTTTTCCCAACAATTGGTATCAGAGCAGGTCCTTCTGAAAAATATTAGCCGCTAGAAAGAAGATCAAGCAAGATGAGCAATCAAGATGGAACAACATCTATCAAGACTCCACTCTTTAATGGAAGCAATTTAATCTTTTGGAAAATAATGATGAGATCCTATCTTCAGTCTATGGGAGCAGATGTATGGGCCATTGTTGAATGAGGATATCAATATCCAGCTACTGTACCAACAGATCCAACTGAAAAGAAGAATTATGAAACAAATTCAAAAGCATTCAATGCTCTAACGAGAAGTCTAACTGAATCATAATTTGTCAAAGTTATGCAGCTAAATACAGCAAAGGAGATATGGGACAAAATCGTTCTAAGTTATGAAGGATGATGCAAAGGTAAAAAGTGCAAAACTTCAAACTCTCAGAATTGAATATGAAAATTTAAAGATGCATAGTGATGAGAATATTGCCAGTTTCTTTTTACGTCTTGATGATGTTGTAAGTCGTATGAGGAAATTCTGTAGGTGTTAACAACTCCAAACGTTTTGAAGGAGAAAATTTTAAGATCACTAACAGCAAAATTTGAGTCAAAAGTTTCTGCTCTTGAAGAAAAACAGGATCTTCAAAATCTTACTGTAGTACAACTTCATGGCATACTAACCGCATATGAAATGAGAAGAGGAGGACCATCTGAAGTCAAAGAAGCCATCTTTAGAGCTTCTACAAAAGGGAAAGAAGTGCAAGAAGCAGAAGGATCGGGATATATCTCAGAATAAGATGAGGTAAATTTTGTAAACAAACTTCAACTTGGCACGGGACGATTCAGAGGTAAGCTTCCTTTCAAATGTTTTGATTGTGGAAGAGTTGGTCATTATGCTGCTAAGTGTCCTTATAAAGAAATATCTGCAAAAGGGAAGGAAGTAGCAAGAAGGAATAAGAATCGGTTTAACACTAGAAAAAGTTACTATACTCATGAAGACAGTGATGGGTTAACTGATAGTGAGGGAGAATGTGAACAAGATCTTAGAATTCTCATGGAATTTGAATCTATAGAAGAAAATGATACTTTTTTGGATTCTCTAGAGGACAATGAATTATAATGAACTTGAATCTGGTAATGTGTCTAATCAACAAGAGATAAATAAACAAAATGTGGAACTGTAGGATGAGTTCTGAAAAATCAAACCACATAATTTTGATGGGGAAGTCAAAGAAGTGGTTGATGCTTGGTTAGTTAATATGAATAAGAAATTTCAGGTTTATGAATATAGCAGTAACCTTAAAGCTCATTTGGCCATTTATTAGTTGAGATATAAAGCTACCGTGTGGTGGGAGGAAGTCAAAAATTTTCAAAATGTTGAAAATTAAATGTAACATGAGATGAATTTCAACAATATTTCAAGGATAAATATTTAACATAACGTTTCTATGATGAAAATTCTAGGGAATTTCATGATTTAAGACTAGGACATATGACAACGGATGAATTCATAATCAAGTTCACATCCTTATTAAGATATGTGCCTTACCTAAGAGATCATAAGGCTAAGGTTCAACAATTCTGGAGCAATTTACCTGGTCACATGAAGGAACGAATCTAATTCGTGAATCTAAGGAAAATGGACAACGAAATTAAAAAAGCATGAGAGTGCTACCAATAGTCCAAGGCAAAAGGAGAAATAAGCAGGAACTAGCTGCCAAAGAAGCAACAGAAAAATAATTCAAATTATAAAAATACTAGCTCTAGTAATTCAAGAATTCAGCAAGAAAATCAGCAAGCAAGAATTTTGGAAGAGATCATTAGAGAACAAAATGGCCTATATAAGAATGACCCACATAGGCTTCCAGTAAGCCAGAACATGGACAAGCCCAAAAACCTTCCCTACAGTGATTGGGGTGTTATGAGGCACACTATTACAGGAACTGCCCTCAACGAGGAAGAAATGAAACAAAAACTAACCTGTAAGAAGCCTCTACGATGGGAGATGTGGCCTAAAATATTCCCAGAATTAATGCAACTTTAGAAGACCAGTAGATAGACTACCAACCAATAATGATATAATTAGAATGTAAGTTATTTTCATGAACTATTTCTATTTTGGTTGATCGAGGTGCCATTTTAAGTTATTCAAACCCTCAAATAGTAGAAAATTGTAACTTGCAAAGTGATAAATTCAAAAACCCTGGTTGGTATAGCTAGTTACTAGGGCAAACAGAAGAGTTTGTGCGAAGGTTCCAAACTGTTCTTTGGAAATTGGAGAACAATAGTTAAATGTAGAACTGAATATTCTAGCTTTCGGATCCTATGGCATATTATTGGGTATGGATTGGTTAGAAAGACACTAATATTTGGTGGATTTTAAAGAAAATATTATATACTTCAGAGCAAAGGATGGGACATGCCAATAATTACAAGGAATTGAGAAACCTTTACAATTATGTCCCATCACATCATCTCACTTTAGTAAATGCATCAAAAAAGGATGTGATATTTATGCCATTCAAGTGGGATTTGCTAACTCTAAGGAAAATATCCCTATGTTGGAAAATATACAATTGGTACAGGATTTAATGGATGTCTTTCCAGAAGATGTACCAGGTTTACCTCCAAAAATATACATTGACTTCACTATTGAACTAATGCCCGGTACAACACCAGTTTCAAGAGAACCATATCAGATGAGTTTACCGAGTTAACAGAATTGAAAATGAAAATGCAAAAACTATTGGATAAGGGGTATATTCAACGAAGTGTATCTCCTTAGGGAGAACCAATGTTGTTCGTAAAGAAGAAGGATGGAACCATCCCAATGTGCATGGATTACAAGACAGTCAAGAATAAATGTGCTGCCACATATAGATGATCTATTCGATCAAGTAAAGGGAGTGACTATAGTTTAGAAAATAGACTTAAGATATAGATATCACTAGATCCAAATAAAAGATGAGGATATTTACAAGACAACCTTTCGCACCCGATATGGGCATTATGAGTTTGTGGTATTACCGTTTTGCTTAATCAATGCACCATCAACATTCACGAGTCCAATGCATGGCATATTTCACCTTTTTCTGGGCAAGTTTGTTCTTATATTCATTGACAACATTTTGATTTATTCAAGAACCATGGAAGAGAACAAGGAGCACTTAAGGCTAGTGTGGGAGATGTTGAGGAGACATCAACTGTGCGCCAAGTTCAACAAACGTGATTTTTTTTCAAAGAAAAAATAAACAATATTTAGGCCATGTCATTTCCGCTGAAGGTATAGTAGTAGATCTGGAGAAATCCAAAACTATCATGGAATGGAGAGTACCCCTAAACATAGTGGATATCCATTGTTTTATGGGATTGGTTGGGTATTATAGATGTTTCATTGAAGGATTCGCGAATATTTCTTTTCCTATTACATCCTTGCAAAGGAAGGGAAAAGTTTTTAGATGGACCAGTGAATGTTAGACTAGTTTCAAATTAATGTTTAAACATTTTCTTACTATTGCCTAGTATTGAGGTTAGATGCCCCAACAAGGAATTTGAAGTATGCACCGATCGTTGTAAGGAAGGAGTAGGAGCAATATTATCCCAAGAGGGAAGGATTGTTGCCTACGAGTCAAGAAAATGAAAGGAGCATGAAAATTGATATTTAGCTTATGATTTAGAGCTGAAATTGGTAGTGCATGCACTCAGAGTGTGGAGACATTACTTATTCCGAAAAAGATTTTTTTTGAATACCAATCGCAATAGTTTGACGAGCTATTTTAAGCAACTTGATTTGAATGCTCACCAAGCAAGGTGGAATGAATTTTTAAGTGAATTTGATTTTGACATTCAGCGTGTTAAAAGAAAATAAAATCATGCGGCTGATGCCTTCAACAGAAAACTTCATTGGGTATGTGAACTCTTCTTTAATCAAGTAGGAAGTAAATTTCTGGATCAGATAAAAGAAGAACATGAGAAAGATCCTGAATATTGGTTCTTATGGCTATAAACGGAGGAAACCAAAAAACAAGATAAATCATCGCATTATAAAATTAACAAGGACCAACTTTTAACATTTAAAGGAAAATTATATATTCCAAATTGGATGAGTTTGACAAAGCTGATGTTGAATGAATATCACCACAGTAATTATTCTGGACACCCAGGATACCAGAAAATGCTGACAGTAATCAGGAAAGTTTATTTCTGGCTTGGTATACAGAGGAATATTGCTAAATATTTAAAAAAATGTCTATAATGTCAAGAGGCTAAGGTGGATCATCAACATCCAGCGGGATTGTTGCAACCCATACCTGTACTTGAATTGAAATGGGAGGTTACTTGCAGGCTACTACCATATCTCACCTATATCAAGGTTGTTATTTCACTTACCATTCGTGTTATCTTATACAAAGAAAACAATTTGTTGGTCTCTTTGTTTTGTGGGGGTAGTTGACTCTGAATATTGTGTCAACTTTTCCTAGAAAGATTTCACAATCATCAATTCCCCTTTTTTCCCTTTGATCTCTGCTCATATGATTAGAAAGAAATTCTATGTTATTTCATTTGGGAAATTTCCATGAGTGAATAAGGGATAATTGTATTTAAAAAAATTTAAATTACATATTCCAACCACATGAAATTTAATCATAACAATTTTTTTAAATTATATTTTTCCTTTTCTCATTAATCGTTTTTAATTAAATATAAAATTTGAATATGTTAATTATATTAATTTTTTAATTAATTATGACATTAAATATAACATTTTAAAAATTTAGAATAATTTTAACTCATTTTCAAGAATTAAATTGAATATATTTTTATTTGAAAATTATATTGAAAATTACATAAAAGAAAAAAATTAAAGATAATTTGATTTCAAAAAATTACAATATGCATACCAAGTTCTAAAAATATAATAAATAAATAGATACAAAATATTATTCATTGGTTTCCCTAACTCGTGTGGATTTTAGTTATTTCTTAGATAATATTTTAGTATTTAATTTTTTTCTTATTGTAAAAAAACTTTCTACTAATATTGTAAAAAAAAATATAGAAAATGCACTTTAGTAATTTTTGATATTAATTTATTGTTAGGTATTAAAATTTTGGTAAATATTTTCATGTAGTAATTAGAAAACCATGAATCCATTATTAATAAACCATGTAATATTAGTAATTGGTATCATTTCAAACTAGGGAATTAGTAGAGATATATATAAATAAATTACGAAGGAGGTTGAAAGAGTACCTCTCACATAAAATTTAATTAAATCTAAAAATCCATTTTCATGCCCCTATAGTCACCCACATCGGAGGGTGACTTAGCGCACCCAGATGACCCATCACTATAGGTTTGTGGTGCATTATGGCTCATTTCATCTCATCGATTTTCTCAATCTAAAAGTATCTGATTCCATACTACACCTCACTTTGTGGCTCATTTCATCTCATAGATTTTCTCAATCTGAAAGTATGTGATTCCATACTACACCTCACTTTTTAAATTTCATGATTATTAAAATTCATAAGTTTAACACCTATTAAAGTAGGTAGATATTCTTTCCAAACAATTATTCCTTAGGATAACCAATATGCAAATGATATCAATGAAAGTAATATTGCAGAATCAACAACCCAATTGGACTAACAATTGTCAAATATTCAAATGTGTTACAACTAAGTGAACTCTAGTCTTCTATAGTAATTTAAAAATTATAAGAGCGCACAATTTATACAAACCTATCCCCAAATTTCCTATTTTATTTACTGCCAAAGATCAAAACTTTGTCATAGATAAAAAATGTTTCACTTGATAGAAATATTAAGTACTCTTATATGCATGCAAGGTATGAATAATTAATTTAAGTGAAGGAAAGCATGTTAATTATAATATTATAATTCAAGTAAGGAGTTAAAAAAGAAATTCCTTGTCGATAAAAGCTAAGTTAAGGAAAATAAAAATATCTATTTATGTTAAAGTGAAGTTAGAAAAGTTTAGTTAAAGCATCAATTCATAATTTGCATGACAAAAAGAAAGAGTTTTCATGCTTCCATATTTAGAAAATTTAGACCTTATATATTCATGGTTGGGTCATTTTAATGTGAAGTAAGAAGAGATAATAACAACAGATGTATATGAGAAAATAATTAATGAATACAACTTATTTATTCAAGTAGAACCTTGTGTACTTATTTGTCTTTTGTTTCCATGTTTATATCTACCTATAAATAAAAATTGGTATCAGAGCAAGGTTTAGCAAGGTAAAGGAGCTAAGAAACTCATGAGCTACTTCCACTAACAACCTTAGTTATTGTGAGTAGCCCGAAAATCAAAGTTTACATCCATTGGTCCATAAGTAGAAACTAGAGCTCATTGAGAGGTTGTAAACCAAATTACTAAAATATTAGGGTGATTAGCCTAGAGAGCCACCACCATATAAAGAGGAAAGAGTCACCGTCACTCACCATAGAATGAGTCCCAGTGTAAGTTGTAGTCATGAGCCACTTTTTCCACCCTCAATTCACTCCATACTAGCGAAAAAGGGCAACTTTTTGCACCCTCACTATTAACGAAAAAGAGCTTTATAGCTTTGTTCAGTCAGCTCATCGATATTGTTCCACAATCTCTGCTAAACTTTCTACGGAACTTAATCTACGAGAATGTTTTTGTCTCTTTGTTAAAAGTCTCGGAGGGTCAACTCATCCGTACTGTTCCACAATCTCTGCTAAAATTTCCGCGGAACTTGATCTACTAGAATGCCGTTGTCTCTTTGTTAAAAGTCTCAAAGGGTTTTTTTAAAATTAGGCAGAGATTTCTTCGAAGAGTAAGCTTGAGTTATGAATTTTTCATAATTCAAGGATTTTTTCAATGTGCGAAAAAATTAAAATTCCAACCAATCACTCATAAAAGAATTCAAAAATAATTAATTTTTTATAAAGTAATTTAATTGTTTTAATTTTATATAATTTTAATAAACTAATATTACACATTGTAATTTAATATCTCTCTCTCTCTCTCTCTCTCTCTCTCTCTCTCTCTCTCTCTCTCTCTATATATATATATATATATATATATTATCTTAAATTAAATAAAAGTGGGTTGTGTAATTCAATACAATTAAAACTAGCAATTACATCAAATGTATCTAAGGAAAAGTCAAATAGAGAAGACTCTTGACATAAAAAATCATTGAAAGATAAAAATTTGTAAACAAAATGTCATTCAAGAAAATATTCAATGAAGAAGTCTCATTAAGTACAAGCGATGACAATTTGGTTTTCAAATAATAAATTCAAATTTTCCTAACTCTATTTCTGGAATTTTACATTCACCAATATGAAACATGCAGTCCAATCAAAACTATAGCTTTATGAAGTGATGAAGGGGCATCTGAGAAATTCGAATTCAAACTCGAATCTGAAGCGAGTATGCGAAAAATCATGCAATTTGGGGTAAAATTTGTTTAACCCGATACTATGTTTTTGTAACTAATCTGCCATGTGGGCGTTGAGAAGATGAAGGATTGTTTGAGACTTTGGACTTAGCTGATTCACGAACCTTTGTAATATCTATATAAATGAAAATTTGCGTGTGCGTGAGGACAGGGGAGCAGTTGCAATGTAATAGAAGAAGGATTTTTGTCTAAGGCTGAAATGCCTTAGTTTTGTAGTTGGTTCTGTATATAATTGGAATGTGTGGATTTCTGTGTATCTGTGTATTCAAAGTTGTTTGTTTGTGATTAGATTTCTGAGTTAGTGTCGTGTTTTTTTATGGGATTCATGTTAAGAATTGCTGAATGGAATTGAGGAAGGAATCGATTTCTGTGTTAAATTCAACAAACAGGAAATCGATGATGTTTGAAGAAGCGTAATGGTTCTAATTCTCTGTTTATTGAAAGCATTTTAAAACTCTATCTAAAGTCGCAAGCATTTGAGTTTTGTTCCTTATTTTGAATTCAATTGAATTGATTCATAAATTTGATGATTCGATGGCTCATAAATTCAATGGTTTTGCTATAGGACACAAGCAAATACCATAGCTTGATATTGAATTTTGTTGATTCGGTGTTGAACTTTGTTCATTGTGAAATAAAACGTTGTTGGTGAGGTCAGTTTGCATCGAAAGAAAGATGAATTGTTTACTGAGTGGCAATGCCGTGAAAGCTTACAAAGTCAAGCTCAATTGAAATCTCATTTTAAGTTTGCCTGTAGGCATTTTGAACAACGCGATTTCATCACTTTTGTGGGTGATCCCAGAGTGAATGTGTTGGAAGGGTGCTAAACGCATGGTATGAACAATGTTTCTTTGAGATGAAACTTGTTATTTGAATATTTGAATGCGTGGGCCAAGAGAAAGAGTAAGACATTTGTTAAGATCTATTAAAATGTCTTATTTCTAAAAGTTAACATAAATGCTACAGAGATTTTAATATCTGAGTTTATAATTGAATCTTTGTTCCAAGTGATCAATTCAATTGCATTTTGATGGATAAAAGTTCATTAATTCAATGAAATCAAATTAGGTGTGGGGCGAAGGGTTTAATCGTTGATACTACCTTTCCGAAGGCCTATTGACCAATGGTTTCGAGCATTGATTCCATAACCCACAGGTCCCAGAATCAGTTTTTGAGTTATGAATCTGTAGCTTTAATTCTAATTTTTAGGTTGCAGGTTCATATAAGAAGGTTTTGAAGTGAACCTGCTTATGGTGGGTTTCACTCTTCATCAAGTGGTATCAGAGCAGGAAAATGATTTCCTTTGGATAAGGAGTTTGCATACAGAAGAAGAAGAGAGGTACACTTTTGTTAAGCTTGTGATTTTCATGTTTTGTGAAGGTAGTAGAAGAGGAAGGTGAGAATATTGCAGCAGCCTAGAGCAAGAGTGCTCAAATGGTTCCACAGGAGCAAACCAAAGAGATGCCAAAAGCTAGAGCTCAGGAGAGAACCTTGGTGAGGTATCTGGTAGCAAGAAGGGCTTGCTGTTGCAGAGGTTTTGTTGCGTCTCACAGAGGAAAATTCCACAGAGGATGCAGGTGAGAATTTTTCAAGCATGTTGTTACAGGAAGATCGCAAGGAGTAGTTCCATAGATAACATGGATCACTGACAGTTAGAGAAGACATATGACCAGGAGGTCATAAATTTTTGTGCCTCAGGAGTCTGATGCAGGGGCATCTGAGCGATTCGAATTCAAGCTCAAGTCCGAAGCGAGTATGCGAAAAATCATGCAATTTGGGGTAAAAAAAATTTAACCCGATACTAAGCTTTTGTAACTGATCTACGATGTGGGCGTTGAGAAGATGAAGGGTTGTTTGAGTCTGTGGATCTCAGCCGATTCACGAACCTTTGTAATATCTATATAAATGAAAATCTGCATGTGTGTGAGGACAAGGGAGCAGTTGCAATGTAATAGCAGAAGGATTTATGTCTAAGGCTGAAATGCCTTAGTTTTGTAGTTGGTTCTGTATATAATTGGAAAGTAGATTTCTAAAAATTTGCATTGTGTTGTTATTTTGTGGGTGTAGATTTTTGAGTTAGGTACTGCATAATACAGGGGATTCAGAATAAGAATTGCATAATGGATGAAGAAGAAATTGGATTTCTGTTAAATTCAAGAAACAGAAATCAATGATGTTGAAGGAGCGTAATGGTTCTAATTTTTCATTGAAAGTATTTAAAATTTATCTGAAACAAGTATTCAATTATGTTCTGTCAATTTGATTGAATTGATTCATAAATTTGATATCTGCTCACAAATTCCATGGTTATTCTATAGATTACTACAAATACCATATTTTATATTGAATTTTTTTAACTAGTGTTGAATTGCCTTGGCTGAAATAAAATCACTGTTATGAGGCAGGTCATAGTTTTGCATCGCAAAGAGAGATGAATGGCTTCATCAAATGCAGAAGAAAGTGATATATTAAGATTCTGATGGAAAATGTATGTAAGTCTGTTTATGCACCTTGAAATAACACGATTTCTATTAGTCTTGTGAAAGATCTGAAGAGTGAATGTGTTGGAAGGGTGCTAAACGCATGGTATGAACAATGTTTCTTTGAGATGAAACTTGTTATTTGAATATTTGAATGCGTGGGCCAAGAGAAAGAGTAAGACATTTGTTAAGATCTATTAAAATGTCTTATTTCTAAAAGTTAACATAAATGCTACAGAGATTTTAATATCTGAGTTTATAATTGAATCTTTGTTCCAAGTGATCAATTCAATTGCATTTTGATGGATAAAAGTTCATTAATTCAATGAAATCAAATTAGGTGTGGGGCGAAGGGTTTAATCGTTGATACTACCTTTCCGAAGGCCTATTGACCAATGGTTTCGAGCATTGATTCATACCTACGGTGTCCTAATCTTATCTTTTGTTTAACTAGAGTTTTAATTTAATTTATGCTGCAAAGTCTATAGAGAAGGTTTTGAAGTGAACCTGCTTATGGTGGGTTTCACTCTTCATCATGAAGTCCTGCAAGCTATAAGTTGGAATATTAGTACCATATTTGTTCACATCTCATTGGAGTTTCAGTTGATGTCAAGCTCTTGGAAATATTAGAAGAGCCTCAGTTCTTATGCGCACAATAACATAAATAGGTTGTTGGGAGTATGGAAATGATGCAGCTGAGTGAGTTATTGAGGGGGTATTGCCTGATGAAGGAGAGGAGGCAGTGGTCCTTGGGGGAGACAGACTGGAAACTTTAGGAGTAGGGGTTACTTTTAGTTTAAATTTTACTTGTTGCCTTTTTTTGGGTGTGGCACAACCTTGATCTTGTTGATAGTTGGCATAGTTGCAAATTTCTCCAATTGGAAGCAGTGTAATATATTTACTTTATTTATTTATTCTTATGATGGTACCCACCTTCAAGGCATAAAAATTTGGGATGTACAATCTATTTATTTGATTTATCTGTGCTTATGATGGTAGTGGGTGTTCTATAATAGTGAAAGGGAAGCATTTCTGATCAAAATTACACATTTTTTTGAAATTTGTGTTTTTTCCTTTTGGTAGAATGCAATCTAAAAATTAAATTGTAAAATATATACATATCTTAGAGTATAAATATAATTATATAAGTTAATCTATGTAAAACTATTTTGTGCATATATATTAATTTACTTAGTTTGTGTGTTTTCCCTTTTGGTAAAATGAAACTGTAAAAAATATACATATAGTAAAGTATAAATATTATTATATAAAATAATATCTCTAAAAATATTTTGTGCATAAAAATATATACATTAAAAAATATACTTATTATAAATATATTTATGGAACAAAAAATATGTTTAAACTATCACACAAAACTTGCATCTGTCAACAACTATTTGAGATGGGTTCCCATCTCTTAAAACCTCTTAAAACCACAAACACTTGCCAACTAAATAACAACAAACAATGCTCAGAATTCGATCTTTGAATTCAAACCAGGAGCGAGAGTATATTTGATATGAATGAATTGAAAAGAATTTAGATACAAAACACCACCAATCCCACATCTAGGTGGATTCTCTTGGATGACCGCATTAAAGAAACCCCATGGGTTATCACATTATAGAGAAAGCATAATCAACATATAAGGAGAAACATACTTTTTTAATGAGATCACCTGAATATTCTCTGATAATTTGAGTGGGATTTCCTTCAAAATTCATGTAGCATAAATTCCACATAACACCTGAATACGTATAAGAAACTACTTATTTTTTCATCCAAAGTAAACGATATCACTTAGAGATGACATAAATAGGACAAGAAGTAACAACCCCTTTGCCACCTCAAATGTGAGCCTCAATATGAGGTCCAAAAAAAAAAGGTGTAGGAGTTTTCCCATGGAAATACCTTTATTGGTTTAGGGCATGTGTGCCATAGATTTTTCACTTAATCCAAATATAGATGGTTAAAATTTTCACTTGGTTTCCCTCTAGTCATATTCATTGCATGAGGCATTAATCACTTAAAAAAATTCACTTTATCCAAATATAGATGGTCAAATTTTTCACTTGGTTTCTCTCTAGTCATATTTATTGCATGAGGCATTATTCACTTAAATTTTTTTGTATACAACAACTTGTTGAGGACTTGAAACTAATAAATAACCATCTACAAGACTAATTTTAAGTACTTTGACTAATTTTTATTTTCCCAATAAAGATATGCATACTTGGATCACTCAAAGACAGAAAAATGCTCCAACCATAAATCCTACAATCTACAATAACCAGAAAAATACTAGATTAGAACAGAAACACATGAATCAAATTTTAAAAAATCATAGACACACATAGAAATACAAGATTACAACATAAATTGATCATAGGACATAGGGAATCATTACAACTTAGTTTTGGTCAAGATGTAGATATATTATATGCTATATTGCTAAAATCTAAATTGTCAGTACACCCCATACCACAATATGATTATTTCAACTGTCAAGAACTTCATAAATTACCATGCAACATGGGAAAGTAGTTGTGACTCCAATAAATTCAATTTACAAAGCAACTGTGACCAGTGAGAGCTTAACTAAACTAATAAGTAGTTGAATACTGTCTTCTTGAACCAAACTGCAAAACTTTCATTTCTGCATCGAAAATTACTTTCCTTTTTTTCTTGATGAGAAGTGGAAACATTCCACTTATGAAACATTGCAACAAAGACATGGATAATTCGAGTGAGAGGACTACCAATGGGTAGTTTATGTGGGTAAAAGCTCATCCGACACAAGGATATAAACAGAGCTATTTCCGTTAACATGAAAGTGTTTTAGTCCATGGCATCAACTGCAACGAGGTTTTCACGACTATTCGTAAACACATCCAATTAAAAGAAGCAACAATATTTTTCATTATATGGGAAAATATATAGATTCCACCGCTTATACTACTATGTTGCAGGGTTTCATTGATAAAAAATTCCTCTTAGAAGGAAAACTAGACCATGCTAACATCCTTCAGAGAGGATCTAAATGGTAAGACATGGTTTTGGAAAATATCCTTCTTATCATGTATGCCACATGTGGAAATATAGATGATGCAAAAAGTGTGTTTGAAAAAATGCCTCAACAAAATGTGGCATTATGGACTGTGATGATTCCAGCTTATGCCAGGGATGGGCATACCAAAAAAGCCTCATAACTATTTTATCAAATGAAACAGATGTATTTCCAACCCAATCAATTCACATTTGTGAGTCTTCTTCTAACATGCCTCAACTTGGGAGATCTCAAGAAAATTCATGGACAGATAATTAGAAGGGGTTTTCAGTCCAATTTGTTTGTACAAAATGGGCTTTTATATTTGTATGCAAAATGTGGGAGTGTATAAATTGTGCATGATCTGCTCGATAAAATGGATCATAGGGATGTAGTCTCATGGACGAAAATGGTTTCAAAGTACGCCCACAATGGGTATATTGAGGAGGCCTTGAAGCATTTTGAGGAAATGCCTCAATGTAATGTCGTTTCGTGGAATCTAATGATTTCAAGGTATCTGCAGAATGGGAAACTTGGACAACCTCTCAAGATTTTTTCAGAAAACGCCTCAAACCAATGTAGTTACACGGAATGAAATGATTGCAGGATATGCTCAGAATGGGAAAGTTGATGAGGCACTGAAGCTTTTTTGAAAAATTCCTGAAAGGAATGTGGTGTCATGGAATGCAATAATCGTAGGATATGCACAGGTTGGGCTTGTTGATGAGGCTCTGAGGATTTTTGAGGCTATTCATGTGAAGAGTGTAATACCTTTTATAACAATTATTGTGAAATTTTCACAAAATGGTCATGATGAGGAAGCTCTGAATATTTTTCAAAAATTGCAACTAGCTATTATAAAACCAAATTAGAAAACATTTGATGTTGTTCTCCTAGCATGTACCAATATGATAACTCTGGAGCAAGGAAGGGAAGCTCATGAATACATAATGAGAAATGGATTTCATTTTGATTTCTTTGGGGCAACTTCTCTCATGGATATGATTTCAAAATGTGGGAGCATAGAAAATACTTATGGTGTGTTTGACAAGATGCCTCTTCGATATGTCACTTCGTGGAATGCAATGATTGCTCAATTTGTTTAAAATTTTCATATTGAGGAGGCCTTGAAATATTTTCATAAAATTCTTGAATGAGATGTAATTTCATGGAATACGATAATTGATGGATGCACACATGATGGGCATTGTGAGGAAGTGTCTGAAATTTTTAGATAAATGAAAATGGAAGGTATGAAGTCAAATGTAGATAAATTTACAGTTTTTCTCCTAGCATGTGCTAACTTGGTAGCTTTGGAATAAGACAAGGAAGTCCATGAAGTTATACTTAGGAGAGGGTTTTAGTTCAGTTCTTTTGTGGGTGGTGCCCTTGTGGATATGTATGAAAAATATGGGACCATAGAGAATGCTCGCACTGTGTTTATTCATCGTAGGAAAAAAATGGTGTTTCATAAATTTTTTAATTCTTCTTTGTTACTTTGAGCCCCAATGAGAGGGAATGTCTATTGTGTGGATTCTGATAACAATTTTAGGATCCATGTGCCTTGCTGGCTTAGACTCAGAAATATTGCATGAGATGATACTGTAAAGTTATACTAGGGTCCTAAAGCATAGATACATCGGGCCAAAATCCATTATATAATATTTTTCCACTTCTATGAAATTTTTGAACTTGCTTGTTCCATGAGTGTGGAAAATAAGTTTTTTATGCTTGCAGGACACTCAAACCTGAGGTTCACAATTAGATTCTAGATATGTGAAATGTGCTCTTGTTGGAATAGAGGCTCCTGTTGGGTGCAGGTAACATTAACAGTTGGTGTGAGAGTTTTCATTCTTTTCCTCTAGTAATGTAGTCTCTGCTACAATTCAAGGAGACCAGTGTTGGGCGTAGGTCACAAGTCTAGTCGAAAAAGGGTTGGAGACTTGGCCTTGAAGTGCACCCTACACTCTTGGCGGAGACACGTTTCTGATGGGCTCAAGTCAGAATTCTAACAAGCAAGGAGGCAACCTTTAGGCACAGTCTACCTTAGCTATTTAAAATAGGCTTCAAAGAAATTAGATTGGGTGAAAATCCTATATTTTTGAGGCCACATTTTGCTTATATTGCGATTGTGCATGTGGAGTACTTTTTTGACTTTTATTTGCTAATGTTTGTGTTTTCTCTCTTTTCTCACTTCTTTGAAGTGAATTTTATAAATTACAAAGGAAATGACCACGTACGTCTTCCCCATCTTTGTTGGAAAAGGTTATAGCGTGCCATGGACAACATATCACATATATTATGGCATTTTTAGCTTGTGTAAATTTTGTATCTTCTCAGTTTCTCTTGTTGAAGACATGGAAAGCTAAATGAGTCACATAAATTTTTGGATGACGGGTTTATTCATGCATTTCAACCATGAATTATAGCACATGGGAAAATTAATGCAATCTTTGGAAAGATTCTTCATTTTCTTACTGGATTGGAAGTTATGGCAGTTTCTTCAATTGCAGCTGATCTTCAAGGCTCGCATTTTGCATATTGAAATTGTATGAATGGAGTCTTTTCTTATCTCTGATATGATAATGTCACTGTTTTCTCTCTTTTCTCACTTTTATTTATTGAAAATTATATCAAAATAATTTGTTTGAGTGTTTTTGTTGAATTGCATTAGATAAACTGTAGTGATGTGAAAAAATATGGTTGTGGAGACATTATTTTCTCCTTGAAAAGTAAGGTACGCATCAGTTTTGAATGACTTATAAAAAACAACGAATAAGATGCTAGAATAAAAAGAATGAAATGACACATAAATAGGACTTAGGGATGCATTGCACCTTAGTTGTGGTCAATATGTAGAGATTTTGTATGATATATCACTAAAATCTAAATTTCTAGTACACCCCATCCTACAGTATGATTATTTCAACCATCAAAAACTTCTTAAGTTACCATGCCACATGGAAAAGAAATTGTGACTCTAATAAATTCAATTTTCAAAGCAACCATGACTAGTGAGAGCTTATCTAAACTGAACTTCATAAATTACCATGCCACATAGAAAAGAAACTGTGAATCTAATAAATTCAATTTGCAAAGTAGCCGTGACTAGTGAGAGCTTACCTAAACTGATCAGTAGGAAAATATTTCATTCTTGACCCAAACAACAAAAATTCCCTTTCTGCATCGTCAACTACTTTCTTTATTTCTTCATGAGAAGTAGAAACATTCAACTAGAGAAATTTTGCAAAAAATACATGGATAATTTGAATGAGATGACTACCACTGGGTAGCTGCTAGTAAAATATCATCCCACAAAAGAAGATAAACAAAGATATTTCCATGGTCACGACGGTAATTCCAAATTCCAAACCCTGTCCAACATTGTCCTAAATATACATGAATCCAATAATGCCTACAATACTCCCAATGCATCTACCACAATTCAAAGAGTTGAAGAATTAAATATTATGGTTCTTCTCTACTATGTCGTCCTCTTCAAACTTATCTGCAACAATTAATTCTAAAGAGTGTTTGTGGTCTCATTTTAGAGAGCAACCAGGTAGATTGAAAAGAAAAAAATCCCAATACAATTTAGACTCCTAAAAGAGGCTGATAACATGATGAAATTTAATCCATGTAAGAACCCTTTGCATGCAGTGTTTGTTACTCAGTCTCCATTCATGAGGTTAAAACAGAATTAAACAACTATTTTCAAACCTTTTTGCCCTTTTAAATAGAGGATTAATTCTCCCAAAATATATAGCAAATTGTTCCTGTATCCATCAAATTTTGGATGAATTCATTGGAAAGAAATTGTACATATACATAATTATCAATTTCATAATATTACAAAATTTATCCATAAAAATTTGAATGGGAGCACATTACTTTTAACACACCATAATATACATAAAAATGTGAATGGAGCACATTAATTTCAACACACCATATATATATATATATATATATATATATATATATGAATGGAGCACATTAAAATGTGTATGAAAGTGAATGATGGGTGGGTTTCACTAGTTACTTAGATCATTAACAATATATAAAATTATCTAGCATGTAAAAATATAATTTTATAATTTAAATATTTCTTTAAGCTTGGGAGGACTACATCACAACATGTCCAATATATCACAGTAATCAGGACCTTGCATCAAGGAGTGCCTTAAGAAGGCACTCATCCAAGACCCATGGACAATTTTAAAATTTAAAGGCATTATTAGCTTGTGGAAGTTTTGTATCTTCTCAATATCTCTTGGTCAAGAGATGCAAAGCTAAATGAGTGATAGAAATTTTTGGATGACAGGTTTATTCATGGATTTCCAACCTTGACTTATAGAACATCGGAAAATGAATGCAATCTTTGGAATAGTTCTTCATTTTCTTGTTATGGAAGTTGCTTCAATTTTAACTCATCTTTGAGGCCTGCATTTTGTGTATAGAAATTGTGCAAATGAATTCCTTTCTTGTCTATGATATGATAATTTCCCTCTTTTCTCTCTTTTCTCACTTCTATTTGTTGAAACTTATATAAAAATAATTTTTTTGAATGTTTTTGTTGAATTGCATTTGATAAATTGTAGTGATGTGAAAAAATATGGTTGTGGAGACACTATTTTCTCCTTGAAAAGTAAGGTACACATAAGTTTTAAAGGACTTATAAAAAAAAATGAATAATAAGGTAGAATAACAAGACTGAAATGAAAAAAATTAGGACTTAGGGATGAATTTCACTATAGTTGTGGTGAAGATTTAGAGATATTCTATGAAATATAGCTAAAATCTAAATTTCCAGTACACCCCATCCTATAGTATGATTATTTCAACCATCAAGAAGTTCATAAATTACCAGGCCACATGGAAAATTAATTTTGACTCTAATAAATTGAATTTGCAAAGAAACCATGACTAGTGAGAGGTTACCTAAACTCAGCTTCATAAATTACCATGCCACATGGCAAAGCAACTGTGACTCAAATAAATTCAATTTTTAAAGCAGACGTGACTAGTGAGAACTTACCTAAACTGATTAGTAGGAAAATACTGCCTTCTTGACCCAAACTGCAAAACTTCCCTTTCTGCATCGACAACTACTCTCTTTATTTCTTGACGAGAAATATAAACATTCAACTTGTGAAATGTTGCAACAAAGACATTGATAATTTGAGTGAGAGTAATACCACTGGGTATTTTATGCGAGTAAAATCTCATTCCAAAAAAGAAGATAAACAAAGCTATTTCCATGGTCACGGAAGGAATCCCAAATCCCAAACCCCATCCAACATTGTCCTAAATATACTTGAATACAATGACTTCTATAAGACTACCAATGCATATACCACAATTCCAATGAATAATTTTAAATTGTATGGTTCTTCTCTACTGGGTTGTCTTGATCTACACCAAATATTTCTAAAGAGGGTTTGTGGCCTCCTTTCCCCAGAGCAACCAGCTAGATTGAGAAGAAAAAAATCGCAATCCGATTCAATCTCCTAAAAGATGTCGATAAAGTGACGAATGTTAATCCCTGTAACAACCCATTGCATGCAGTGTTTGTTACTCAGTCTCCATTCACGAGGTTAAAGTAGAGTTAAAAAACTATTTTCAAACCTTCTTGTCCTTTTAAATAGGGGTTTAATTCTCCCAAAATATATAGAAAATTGTTCTTGTATCCATCAAATTTTGCATGAATTCATTGGAAAGCAATTGTACAGATACATAATTATCAATTTCATAATATTACAACATTTAATACCGAGAAAAATATAATTTATCCATAAAAATGTAATGGGAGCACATTAATTTCAACACACCATAATATACATAAAAATGTGAATGAAGCACATTTAAACATGATGATGGGTGGGTTTCACAGTTACTACTATATTAAAACTATATTAAAAACTATATAACTAACATCATTAACTTCTAATTACCATATATTTAAAACTCCATAAACTTTAAAATATATAATTTTTAACTATATTAATACAATATATTAAAAACTATATATTATGTCACATCATTTTATTTAACACTGAAAAATATAAGCCATCCATAAAAATGTGAATGGGAGCACATTAATTTCAACACACCATAATATATATATATATAAATGTGAATGAAGCACATTAAAACGTGTATGAAAGTGAATGATGGGTGGGATTCACTTGTTACTTAGATCATTAACAATATATAAAATTATTTAGCATATAAAAATACAATATAAGAAATATATTAAACATGTAAAAATATAATTTTATAATTTAAATAATTTTTTTTAATTTTGGAAGGACTACATCTTCAACGTGTCCAATATATCACCTCAATCCCAACCTCACATCAAAGAGTGCTTTAAGAGAGAACTCATCCAAGACCCATGTACAATTTAAAAATTTAAATATTATTTAAATATATTTTTCTAATTTAAATTAAAAATCTATTTTAAATATAAATATACTTTGTGGCATCATATCATCATTGTTCAAAATATCCATATTAAAAATTACAATATAAAAATTTTAAAAAGAGAAAGAAAAACATAAAGTTATATTTTTTGAAGTTATATCTATATATTATTTATTTTTAATAAGTAGTAAAATTTAGTTTTCAATGTAAAAATCCTTTTACACTTAAATTTATTTATGTTTAATTAAAAATGATATTTTTTTTTCTATTAAAATAAATAGTAATGAGACTTAGAGGGAAAATTATTTTTTAATATTAAAATTTAAGATATATTTTTAATTGAATTATTTTTCATATATCCCCACTTTTATAACTATTGAAATGACCCGCATCATGTTTGCGAGACTCAAATTCATAAAAAATTGTGAAATAAGTAAATTCAGTAAATTTATGAGAGATAATAAAATTAACCTCATACGAAGGACACATTTATTCTATAAATTTAGCAGCTCTCCACACTAATTTAATATCTAGTGGTTCTATTACAAAAAGGGCAAGAATTCTAAACCAAACAAAGTCACAAAATAGCTTACAAGCGACTTAAAAACCAACCACATGGAAGTGGTTCTTGCTGACCCCGGTGACAACAAAAAAAAATCACATAAAAGATTACAAGAATCTAGGAAACCACATGGAAGTGGTTGTCCTCGATTGGACTGACGTGCAATTTTCAATATTACAACACACAGCATAAATGAAAAAGAAAAATTTAACATACATTTAGCTTAAGCACCAATCTAGTGAAACCACTTCTTGCAATTATACACATAGCATAAACCATGCAAACAAGTCACCACCAAAAATATTGTTGCATTAAATAGAGAAAGGAATTTCCACTACCCGAATACCCTTTTGGGTCATGCATGCTCTGCATACAAGCAAGAAATATGTAAAATTAATTCCATAATTGTGATTACCAAATTCTATTTAACAAAATAGCTATATTCAAGAAATATGTGAAATCACTTCCATAATTGTGATTACCAACTTCTACTTAAGAAAAAAAATACAATATATTAGTATATAATCTAAGTTATTTTATTAAAGTACATGAACCAATCCACCATCTACCACATATCATTTTTAACTCATTACCTAAAACCAGATCAAGTTCATTATGACTCTATAGAAAACCAAGTAAATCATCTTGAACCTCATAATGATTTAGAGGAACCCATCTTAAATCCAATTTATTTAAAAAAAATTGTTCTTTTTCCAATCGACAATTTTATCCAAATAAGGTAACATATTATATAAAATCCATCTATTAAACCCGATGTGTTAAGAAAATATATCTACAATGGCTTAAAATGTCATGGAGAGATAATAAAACATACATGTTCTTATCTACTTAGGTTAATAGATGGAAGGATAATAAAACATCCACCTTCTTATCTATTGAGGTTAATGGATATAATGAATTTGTTAGTTGGATGGTAGATTTTACTAGTATTTTTTATACAAAATTGAATAGTATTAGAGGATGTGAGTTTGGGATAAAATTATGAATTTGATATATGGATAAAATTTTTACAGCAAGAAAAGTCATTTTATAGTTACTTTTACAATCTAATCCAAAAAAAAGAAAGAGAAAAAATAATCAAATATCTAAATGTATTATTATGTATTTTAAAAGTTTAAAAGTTTAAATGAGCAGTGATTAATCCATATTCAGAATTAAGCATTTACTTCATGCTCATTGTATATTATAGCTAAACAATGTAATAAGAGTTATCTTTTTATTTTTATTTTTAAACAAGAATCATCCATTTCAAACTGTAATTTATCATTTTATAATTTTTTTCAATATAACAATTACTATTCTTTTATATATATATATAGGAATTACTAATTTACAACTACAATTTGATGTTTATCATTTTTTTCAATGTACTCATTTTCATTTTTCATACTCTAATTTTCCATATTATAATTTTTTTTCAAATAGAAAATCTACTTTCCCTTTTCCTTTTATAAAATTACTAATTTGGAACTATAATTTTCCTTTTTTATAACCTTTTAGATTTACTAAAACCTTTATTGTGGCCTCTTATGAGATCTCTCATGGGGTTTGCCTTGTACTGTCTACCTATTGAATGGAAGGATTTTGGACATATTGTTTGCAAAATGGAGGGTTAGGATTACCAATGTTTTATCCAACACTTTACTCACTATAGCTATTGCTTCATGGGCTTGAATGCATTATCCACACTAATTATTTTTTGAAATTATTCATTATTGTACTGAATTTGAATAGATCAATAATACCATCAAACTTGGTAACTCTTGTTTAAACCATAGTTAACAAGTTCGAAGTGAATTTCTATTTTTTTTTGGCCAATACTACGGAATTTGGTAACTATGATTTAAACCATAGTTTCCAAATTTACTACTTTCCATAAGGAAAAAATTCAAATGTTTAAAATTTATTACTATAAAAATTTGGAAGTAGACATCTTACAAATACTTAAATATATTATTTTATCAATATTTTAAAATTTTAAAATTTACAATATAATATCTAAACATTTATGTCCAATCAAATCAAATTCTAAATTGTAACAATTAACAACAACATTTTTACTAGTTATTCTATATATTAGAAAACATTAAACACTAAAATTTAATATTTATTCTAACTTTCAATAAAAAAATTTATCAAAATTTTCTCATATATTTATCTAAGTTTAATAAATATACTACAAATATATTTATTTAAATTTAACAAAAATATACTACAAATATTTTTTTTTTTATTTTACAAAGAAATAATCTATTTTAAACATTAAAATTTATTATTTACTTACATTTCCAAAAAAATTAATCTAGACTATCACTTCTGTTAATCATCTTAAGTCATAATTTCTACATATGTTATTAATAATCTTGGTGAGAAATCCACTTTGCAAATCCTAAGTCATAAATCTTTACCAATTTTATTAACAACCTTTCTAAGAAATTTACCTTGCAAAATTATGATTGGAAACCTTCTCCATTGTCCCTATAATAGAAAATTATAAATCCAACTCATTAATGGAAAGTAATATACAATTTAACAATTAATCGTATGCAATTTCATGGATGTTAAAAGGGTTTATGAGGAAGGGTGTCCTGGAAAACTGTTGCGCTCTCGTGTAAACTAAATATGTCGTATCCATGTTGAAATATTAAAGTCACCTGCGTACCTTGTGCAGGTAGAAACAGAGCATGACAGGGAAAGAGAGCTTACGTGCACAGCACCGTGCATTCAAGAGGAATGGAGAAAACCGTAAGGATGGAATTAGTTTTTGATGGGCAGCAGCCACCATTGCAAAGGAGAAGTTATGTTTGTATGGGCATATCTGTTTTTTGTAGAGATATGAAGACTTTCGTGGTTCAACCATGTAATAATAGAGTTACTAATGAAAACATCCTTTTCAAGCTTTTAAGCCCTCAACAACCAAAAATGAAGAAATTTCATTTAAACGGCAAAGTATTTTAAGTTTCGAATGAGACACTTGATAGTGGTCCCCACCACTTCATTGCTAATTGCAATCGCAAGTCTTAAATTGTAAGTGTCTTATTGATATGGAATTCTGATGTGATGTGATTATCACAATCGCAAATCGTAAAGGAGAAATGCATGTTCCGCATCTGAAAAGTGTTTCCACCGATTGAGTGTTTGCGATGCGATGCGATGTGGTCCCACCACAATCGCTAATCACAATCGCTTATCGCAAAGAGTCTCCGCCATATGTTTTGTTCCAATGGATGTTTGCGATGTGATCATAATCGCGCAATCACAATCGCAAAATAACAACATCACTTAACCATTCCACCATCCGCATTTTGACTTCCACCGATGCGATCGCCAATGTCGCTAATCGCACATCTGAATCGCAAAGGTTATTCCGCTTATGTTTTCCGCCAAAGTTTCATTGTGATGCGATGCATCGATGCGATGTGGTCTCACCACAATTGCTCATCGCGCAATCACGATATCGATGAATTGCAAATCGCAATTACAAAATTGCATGTTTTTTTTGTTCAACCGTTCCGCCAATCACCGATTGTTGATTGCGAAGTGGGCTCCACTTGTATATCGAGAAAAATAATTTTTTAGGTTAAAGTTATGTTTCGAAAATGAATTTTTATTATTTCTTTTTTTTTATGTTTTATTAAGCTGCGCCATATAAAAAGAGGTATGCCCATAGCATTTAAAAAGATATCATTGTATTATTGTATTGTTGTGTTGTATCATTCCTGTAAGCCCACATGCATAGAAAAACTTACTGAACCATAACAGAGCACTGTTTGTGTGTTTTGAGAGACAGAGAGAAGTTTTTTTTGAGAGCACTGTGTCTGTAGCAGTCTTGATAATATTTTCTGAATCCCTCCAGTGAGGAAGAAATTTGTAATAGCTTTTTTTTTGTTAATGAAATAGAAAATAGAAGTTTTATTCTACAATCTCTGTCCAAATATTCTCTGTGTTAGAAGGAAAGTATTATTCTCTCTATTATTTGTTCTAGAATTCTTAGAAATTTAAACATGGTATCAGAGCTAATCCGGGCTCTTTGAAGGTTTCAAAGAAGCTAAAGGAAGAAGAATATTTGTTGTAGCATTTCTCCAGCAGTGTGAAGGATTAGTAGAAGATTAAGTCCAGGTATTTCTCAAAAAAGAAAAACAAAGTTGTTGTTTTGTTTAAAAGAGTAGTCCTTGGAGAAATAGTTTGTCTTTTAAAGAAGGAAAGATAGTTTGTTTAAAAGAACACAGTCAATTTTAGTTCAGAGTTCATTTTATAAGCAATGGCTAGACTAAGTACTGGTATGAGTATTGGAAATTCTTAGCTTCCACAATTTCATGGGAATAACTATGATTATTGGGCCATTACCATGAGAGATCTATTTGCCTCACAAGACTTATGGGAATTTGTTGAAGACGGTTTTGATGAACCATATGATGAGTAGGATTTTAATGCCTTAACTCAAGCAGAGAAGGATTTATTGAGAAGTAATAGAAAGAATGACTCTAAATCCCTCTTCTATTTGTATCAAGTAGTACATGAGAGTGTGTTTCCAAGGATAGCAGCAGCTAAGAGATCCAAGGATGCATGGGAAACTCTGAAACTAGCCTATCAAGGTATGGAGAAAGTGAAGACAACAAATCTACTATTGCTGAGGAGAGATTTTGAAACTCTCTATATGAAAGAGTCTGATAACATAGACTCATTCTTCACACATGTGATTGGGATGGTCACACAGACTAGGTCCCATGGAGAAACTCTTGAAGAAAGAAGGATTGTGGAGAAACTATTGAGGAGTCTACCCTCAAGGTTTGATGTTATATTTACCACCATAGAAGAGACTAAATATCTCTCAAAGCTCACAGTAGATGTACTTCATGCATCGTTGATGACTCATTAACATAGATTGGAAAGAATAGTAAATCCCTCTTTAGAGCATGCCTTCAAAACCCAGATGCCTTTTGGAAGAGGAAGGGTTCAAGGCAGAGGAAGAGGAAGAGGTAGAAGCCAAAACAAAGGAGGAAGGAACAACCCTTCACATTCACATGGAAGGAGCAAGAGTCAGAATCATAGCCACAGCCAATGCAATAGCTAACAAGGTGGACAGAAACATGCGCATGGACAAAGGTATGACAAATCCAATGTCCAATGTCATTATTGGAAGAAATATGGGCACTATGCCAATGAATGTAGGAAAAAGAAAAATGACATGAATAATAGGCAGAATGCTAATGTAGAAAAAGAAGAAAAGAACCCAAAGAATGTGTTGTTAACATGTAATGTAGCACAAGATAGACAAGATGATATATGGTTCTTAGATTCAGGCTGTAGTAATCACATGACTGGAGACATAACAATGTTTTCCAATCTTGATGAAGAAGTTAAATCAAAGGTAACCACAGGAATTGCCACTAATATTTCTGTCAAGGGAAAAGGCAGAGTTAGTATCTGTGCAAGAAATGGTGAGAAGAAGTTTGTGCCAGATGTATATTATGTTATTGGTTTGAAATGTGATCTTTTGAGCGTTGGGTAGCTCATAAACAAACGTTACAAAGTATTGTTCAAGAATGATGTGTGCACAATAATGGATATACCTCGAAGCAAGAAGATTACTGTTGAAATTCAAATGACTAGTAATAGAATGTTTCCACTCAAGCTCAACACTGACTTCATGGGAAAAGGAAAGAATGTAGCAGCTGTAACTCAAGAGGTCTTTTATAACGAAGTGAAAGATGAGAACTAGTTATGGCACTTGAGATTTGGACATTTCAATTTTGGAGGATTAAATTTGTTGCACATAAAAGGAATGGTAAGAGGTCTACCATTTATTGAGAAACCTGACATCTTATGTGAAAGTTGCATCTTGGGAAAACAACACAGAGAAAATTTTCCATCAGGAAAGAGAATAAGGGTGAAAGCACCCTTAGAAATCCTCCAATCAACTTTATGTGGGCCGATGCAAACAACATTAGTTTCAGGCAGCAATTACATCCTGACCTTCATTGATGATTTCACAAGGAAAGTGTGGGTTTATTTTCTGAAATATAAGAGTGAAGTCTTTGATAAATTTTTCCACTTTAAAGCTCTTGTAGAGAAACAGAGTGGGTAGCATATCAATGTTCTTAGAACTGATAAAGGAGGTGAATATATGTCAAAATAATTCCTGCGTTTTTGCAGAGAGAATGGCATACACAAAAAATTTACAACAAGGTATACACTGCAACAAAATGGAGTGGCTGAAAGGAAGAATTTAACCATTATGGAAATGGTGATAAGTATGTTGAAGGAAAAACACTTGCCAAATGAGTATTGGGCAGAAGAAGCAAATTGTGTTGTGTATATTTTAAATAGATTCCCAACAAAAGTTGTAATGAACAGAGTTCCAAAAGAATCGTGGAGTGGCAAAAAATAGGGAGTGAACCAAAAAAGATAGAAAATGTATAGAAGCTATGGATGAAGAAATTAATGCCATAGAGAAAAAAAAAACATGGGGGCTGGTTGATCTCCCTGAAGGTAAAGAAGTCATTAGATTAAAATGGGTCTTCAAGACCGAAAGCAATTCTAAAGGTAAGATAGAAAGACACGAGGCTAGACTTGTTGTCAAGGGATATAAGCAACATCATGGAAGAGACTATGAAGAAAATTTTTCACCAGTTGCAAGAATGGAAACAGTAAGAGAATTGTTGTCAATAGCATCACAAAACAAATGGAAAGTATACCAAATGGATGTAAAATCTGAATTTTTAAATGGAGTTTTAATGAAAGAGGTTTATGTGGAAGAAACTCTCGGGTATGAGAAAAATGGCCAAGAACACAAAGTGTGCAAGTTGAAGAAAGCTCTTTATGGGCTGAAGCAAGCACCAAGAGCATGGTACAGTAGGATAGATTCCTATCTACTAGAAAATGGGTTTGAAATATGTGATGGAGAACCCACATTATACATCAAAGAAAAAGATGGTAAGATGCTCATTGTTGTGTTATATGTTGATGATGTGATATTCGTAGGTAATGATGATTACCTCCGTGAAAATTTTAAAACAGTCATGAAAGAAGAATTTTAAATGATTGACATGGGATTATTGAGATACTTCTTAGGAATAGAAGTAGAAAAAAATAAAATAGGGATTTTTATCTTTCAAGCAAAATATGTCAATGAAGTATTGGCAAGATTTAATATGCAAGAGTGCAAAGCTGCAATTACTCCCACAGTAATGGGATTGAAGTTGAGTAAATATGATAGCAGCAAGGATTTTGATGCAAGTTTGTATAAAAGCATAGTTGGAAGCCTCATGTATTTGACTAAAACTAGGCTGGATATTATGCATGATGTTAGTTTGATTTCTAGATTTATGGAGAGGCCAAAAGAAGCACATTAGCAAGCAGCAAAGAGAATTCTGAGGTATGTGAAAGGAACTAAAAGGTATGGTATTTTATTTACTACTTTAGAAAATTCAAAGTTAATTCGATACACTAACAGTGATTGGGATGGAAGTGTAGATGATCAAAAAGCACATCCAGTTATGTTTTTCATATGGGTTGAGGGGCCATTTCATGGGCTTCTAAGAAGTAGCCTATTGTAGCATTATCTACAGCAAAGGCAGAGTATGTGGCAGCTACAGCAGCATTGTGTCAAGCAGTTTGGATGAGAAGAATGTTGAGAAATTTGTGTCAAGAATAGGTAAAGGGCATAGTGATATATTGTGACAGTAGCTCAGCTATTGCATTATCAAAGAATTCTATGTTTCACAAGAGAACGAAGCACATAGATTCAAAGTTTCATTATATCAGAGAATTGGTGAACAATGGAGAAGTTGTTTTACAAAATTGTAGAATAGAGGAGCAATATGCAGATAGTCTAACAAAGCCATTGGAGAAAAAGAGTTTTGAATACTTAAGAAAATGCTTGGGTATGACTGATAACCCAGCAACTGACTTTAAAGGGGGGTGTTGAAATATTAAATTCACCTACGTACCCTGTGTAAGTAGAATTAGAGCATGATAGGGGCAAATAGCTTGTGTGAACAACACCATGCATTCAAGAGGAATGGAGAAAACAGTAAGGATGGAATTAATGTTTGATGGGCAGCAGCCACCATTGCAGAGGAGAAGTTATGTTTGTATGGGCATAGTTGTTTTTTTGCAGAGAAATGAAGACTTTCGTGGTTCAACCATGCAAGAACAGAGTTATTAATGAAAACAGACTTTTCAGGCTTTTAAGCCCTCAACAACCAAAAATGAATAAATTTTGTTTAAAAGGAAATTTATTTTAAGTTTTGAATGAGACACGTGATAGTGGTCCCCACCACTTCACTACCGATCACAATCGCAAGTCTTAAATTGTAAGTGTCTTGTTGATATGGAGTTCCGATGTGATGCAATCATCACAATCGCAAATCGCAAAGGAGAAATGCATGTTCCACATCCAAAAAGTGTTTCTGTCGATTGAGTGTTTGTGATGCGATGCAATGTGGTCCCGCCACAATCGCTCGTCGCAAAGAGTCTCCACCATATGTTTTGTTCCATTGCATTTTTGCAATGCGATTGCAATCGCGCAATCGCAATCGCAACATCGCAACACCGCAACATTGCAACATCACTTAGTCATTCTGCCATCCGCATTTTGATTTCCACTGATGCGACCGCCGATGTCTCTAATCGCACATCAAAATTGCAATGGTCATTCCGCTTATGTTTTCTGCCAAATTTTCATTCCAATGCGATGCACCGATGCGATGTGGTCCCACTACAATCGCTCATCGCGCAATCGTAACATTGCTAAATCACAAATCGCAAATCGCAGTTGCAGCATTGCATGTTTTGTTTGTTCAACCATTCTGTCGATCGCCGATTGTAGATTATAAAGTGGGCTCCACTCGTATGTCACGCAAAATAAGTTTTTAGGTTAAGGTTATGTTTTGCCAATGTATTTTTATTATTTATTTGTTTTATGTTTTATTAAGCCATGCCATATAAAAAGTGAAAGGCCCGTAGTATTGAAAAATATATCATTGTATTGTTGTATTGTTGTGTTGTATCATTGTGTAAGCCCACAGGCAGAGAAAAACTCATTGAACCATAACAGAGCACTGTTTGTGGATTTTGAGAGACAGAGAGAAGTTTTTTCTTAGAGCACTACGTCTATAGCAATCTTGATCATATTCTGTGAATCCCTCCAGTGAGGAAGAAATTTGTAATAGATTTTGTTTTTTTAATGAAATAGAAAAGTAAAGTTTTATTCTGCAATCTCTGTCCAGATATTCTCTGTGTTAGAAGGAGATTATTAGTCTCTCTATTATTTGTTCTGGAATTTTCAGAAATTCCAACAATCCAACACCAACCTCAAATGGTTAAATTAATTAACGGGTGATTAGAACGGGCTTATTTTTGAATTTTTTCACGTGATTCAATTGAATTTGGTAACTATTGTTCAAAATTTTATACCAATTATAATTTCTAATTACAGAGTTTAGATCCAGAGGTATTTTTTATTTAATAGATCTAGTGATAAAATATGCTTTCCAAATTTTTATAACAATTCCAAAAGTACAATTGGCTGAAGTGTTCACTTAGTTCGTGCTCAACATAAAAATGTAAACATTACTACTTGAAAATTCAGACCTTTTGTAAAATTAGGAGCGGATTTGAATTACTATAAAACCTAAAGAAGAAATAAAAATCCACAACACAACCCGACAACACATGTAAAGATGCCAACATTTTCACTACAAAAGCTTAAAATATTGTGTGTTTAACTCTGAAAGTTGTATCAAAAGATAAATTATTTCTTTGAAAACTTTTGAAACAATTATGGAATTAAATATTTAGACATTTTCATCTATAATGCTATGAGAATTACGTCCAAACAAAACACATGGACAGAAAGCACCACATGTCGTTGATGCTGCATCCCAAAAATTGATTTTCCTCCACCCACAAGCGATGCATTATGAACATTATAATAATTCACGAGAAGAAATTATAACATTATGCATTATAGAGATTCCGAAAACATAGACACAAAAATGCACACTACGGAGATTTCGAATTCAGCAACTCAAAACTCACATTACAAAAATCTAAAAACTATAATTTATTTTTATTTTAAAGTAGAAACCTATAATGTAATCAAATCAAAAAAAATTTATGTTCTTCAATGACTAGAACTTATTATTATTATTTACCATTCAGTTATAACAGCCTAAGGTAACCATATCATTTCATTTCTTTATTTTCTTGGGGAAACGAATGGTGAGGGATGGGTATTAGCTCGCTGTATTTTGCAAATCCTCTATTTCAATAGAGATACTGCTCTAATAGTGGGCTGCTAATGATTTGGGGAACTGAAACAGTAGATATTAGAAGAATTTCTTGTTAAGGATTCAGTTCTTCCTCACAAATTTTGTACATGAATGTCGTTGAATCAGGTTTTTGTTGGCACAAAATTTACAATGCACTTTCGGTAGCTTTCCCAAAATTTTGTAGTTGTTGAAAGAAAATATTGTTGCAGAGTAGCAATGAAAATTTTTAGATATGGATGAGAATTTCCAGATGTGGATGAATGCTACAGTAGGCAAAGATATAACATGAGCTTACAGGGATCAATTTTTTTTAAGTGCGAACCTCTAATATCTAGAGGGATCACATTTCTTCAAGTGCAAACATATTTTAGAGTGAGAAAAATAAAGGGTAATTTTTTATAGTTTCAATTGTATTATGGATTGCTATAGAAATTACATAACTTGAACTTCAAGTCAAAAATTTTATGAAACCACTTCAAAGATTCTTGTTGTGTAAACAGCTCCAAAAATATAAGAAAAGAGATATCAACGCCTTAGAAATAAGCCACTTCGAGGGGGCAACCTCCAATACATTACATAAATGAACAATTCTTGGATGATACAATTTACAAAACCTCCTTTCTATATATAGGAGTCCATGGGGCCATAATGTAATCCTAGTGGGTCACAATGTAATCCTAGCTGACCTAAAAATAATAATTTAAGGGCACAATAATAACAAAATGAGGGTTACAATGGTACAATAATAACAATAAGGGGGTTACACTAACAACAATAAGGTACTATACTAGTAATATAGGGACCTAACATGCCCTTCTCCTTCAAAAAAGGGTTGTCCTCAATACTTGAGTAGCTTTGGGTGCTTATCTATAAAATTCTCATCCTCCATGTAGAATCTTCAGTGGGTAAGTTCTTCCACTTGATGAGATACTCTAAAATTGATCTATTCTGTAGCTCCGAGTTCTTGTTACCATGACCACTTCAGGTTCCAATATGATTTTTCCTTCCTCATCAAGTTCTGGCAATATTGTTTGAACTAGAAGATTTTCAGCTATACCCTTCTTTAAGCATGAAACATGGAAAACTATATGTACTCGCAAAGAAGCAGGAAGCTCCAATTTGTATGCCATAGTACTAATCTTTTGCAACACCTTGTAAGGACCATAGTACTTTGGCACTAATTTATTATCCTTCTTAGCTTGCTTGAGGGACATTTGTTTGTATGGTTGTAGCAGTAAAAATACCCAATCTCCTACATCAAAACCTCTCTCGCTGCGATGTTGATCTGCATGTTGTTTCATTCGATTTTGTGCCAAATTTAGGTTATCCTTCAAATGTTGGAGAACTTCTTGCTAATGCTCGATGTGATCTTACACTGCTTGAACCTTCGAATTTTTCCTTAAATATGATGTGATGGATGGTGGATGATATCCATAAAGTGCCATAAATGGGGTCATTTTTGCTGCAGTATGGAAGGAAGTGTTATACAACCATTCAGCGAGAGGTAACCACTTGACCCATTGTGTTTTTTTATCAGATAGAAAACAACGAAGATATCCTTCCAAACATTTATTTACTATCTCAGTTTGACCATCAGATTGAGGATGATAAGATGAGCTATGAGCTAATTGAGTACCCAAACAAGAAAATAACTCCGTCCAAAAATTTCCAGTAAAAATGGGATCTCTGTCACTCACAGTAACCCTTGGGCTTCCATGTAGCTTTTGAATTGTGTTCATAAATGTAGTAGCAACTATACTTGCTTTAAATGGATGAGATAATGCACAAAAGTGTGCATACTTGGTAAGTCTATCAACTACCACCATGATGACACTCTTTCCTTCGGACTTAGGTAAACCTGTGATAAAATCCATTGAAATCTCTTCCCAACGTTGACTTGGAATGGATAAAGGTTGTAGAAGTCCTGGGGTCTTAATTGTTTCCAATTTATTCTGCTGGCAAACCAAACATTCCGCCACAAACTTTCGAATATCAGATTTAAGGCCATCCCAAAAAAATTCTTTCTTCATCCTGTGGTAAGTTTTTAAAAATCCTGAGTGTCCTCCTAAAGGAGAAGTGTGCAATTCCAGAAGAATATTTTGTTTTAGTTGGGAATTATTACAAAGATATAAGCGATCTTTGTACCACAAGGAATCATTTTTCCAACTAAATGCATCAGATGTACTAGGATCTTGCTGCAACTTTTGAATGAGTGTCCATACATCTTTGTCCTTCTTCCATTCATCTCTTGCTTCAGTTATCCAATCTGGTTGGATAATAGAAATAGCACAAAGCAATGCTTCCACCTCTTCATTCTTTCTTGAGAGTGCATCTGCAACAACATTAAGCTTTCCTTTTTTGTAGATTATTTCAATGTCATAACCCAACATCTTTGTGACCCATTTTTGCTGCTCTTCTGAAGATAGTCTTTGTTCCAAAAAGTGTTTAAGACTATCATGATCATTTTTTTACCTTGAAGTGTCTTCCCATTAGGTAAGTTCGCCATTTCTTTAGTGCATGTAGTATTGCTAACATTTCCTTCTCATAAATAGGTTTCTGTAAATACTTTCCTTTGATTGGACGACTTTCAAAAGCAATGGGTCTTCCTTCCTACATTAAAATAGCACCAATTCCATTTCCTGAGGCATCACATTCCACAATAAAGGTTTTTGTGAAGTCTGGCGTAGCTAAGACCGGTGCTAGGCACATTGCCCCTTTAAGATGTTCAAAGGCCTTAGTTGCTTCAGGAGTCCATGAAAATGCATCTTTCTTCAATAATGTTGTTAGAGGTGCTGCTATTCTCCCATAATTCTTAACAAACTTGCGATAATACCTTGTTAACTCGAGAAATCCTCGCAACTGCTTTATGGTTGTGGGGACTTTCCATTCCTTAATGGCTTTAATTTTGTTAGGGTCTACCTTAACACCCTCGTGAGATACAATATGACACAGATATTCCACCTCTTGTACTCCAAAGAAACATTTGGATGTTTTTGCATATAATTGTTTCTCCTGCAATAGTTTGAGCACCCTGTCAACATGTTCAACATGATCCTTCCAAGACCTCTTGTAGATTAGTATATCATCAAAAAATACTAGCACAAATTTTCTAAGGAAGGGTTTGAAAATGGAATTCATCAACCCTTGAAATGTAGAAGGTGCATTGGTAAGTCCAAAAGGCATGACCAAAAATTCATAATGACCCTCATGAGTTCGAAATGTTGTTTTTGAAATATCTTCAGTCTTCATTCTAATTTGATGATATCCTGAATGAAGATCCAACTTGGTAAAATAAATTTCTCCATGTAATTCATCCAATAATTCATCAATCACAGGAATGGTAAATTTATCTTTAATGGTGAGCTTATTGAGCTCCCTATAATCCGGACACATTTTCCATGAAATATCCTTTTTGTGTACCAATACTACAGGAGCAGATAAAGAACTTTGACTAGGTTGAATTATACCCCCCTCTAACATTTCTGCAATCATACGTTCACTTTCGCTATTTTGGACGTAAGGATATCTATAAGGCCTGATGTTTGGAGGAACACTTCCTGGAATCAAATGAATAGCATGATCATGATCACAAATAGGTGGGATTCCTTTGGGATTTTCAAACACCTTGGAATGATTGCCCAAGACTTGTTGGAGATATGCAGAAATAGATGATTTTGATGTTGGAACTTCTAGTGAGCATAATTGTGAAATTACGCCTCGTTGTTCTTTCTTTAGAAGCTTTGTTATGACATTAGAGCTTATTATCCTTCCCGGCTTCCCCGCAATACCCCGTAATTAGACTTCCTTTCCTTCTAAAAAAATATTCAAGAAAAGTTCTTGAAAATTAAAAGCTACCGTCCCCAATGATTGTAACCATTGTACTCCTAGTACAACATCAGCACCTCCCATAGGAATGGAAATCATTGGAATAGTCAAAACATATTCCCCCATGGTTAGCTTGATATTATGGCATTTTGCAGAGCAATTTATAGTTCCTCTATTTGCAACCATCACTTGACATTTTGGTGTTGGGTATAGGAAACAATTTAATTCCTTGGCTACCTTACAATGAATAAAATTATGGGTGCTACCTGAATCAATCAACACTATTACATTTTTATCCTTCATATGTCCTTCTATCTTGAGAGTTTGAGGAGTGGTAATTCCTGCCAGTGCATTGCACGATATGGTTGGATTCATTTCTTCCTCTTCTAGGGTTGGTTCCTGGTGTATATCCTCTTCTTGTTAATTTTCTTCTTCCTCTTCACAATCTATGTAAAATAATTTATTCTCAGCACACTTATGACCTTTACTGTATTTTCTATCACAACTATAGCAAATAAATTTTGCTCTTTTTTCTTCCAATTTTCATGGTGTCAACCTTGTAGGTTGTGGAAATCTATGCGTATCAACACTTCCTTATTTATAGAATTGAGTGGTAGGCTTCCTTGTCGCAATAATTTTACATTCAATCTTTCTTGCCAACCTGAATGCCTTCTCCAATGAATCAGGTTCCAAAACATGAACTTCATGTTGGATTTTATCCTTTAAAGTGCATCTGAAGAGATCAATACTATGTTCCTTTGGAATATCAGTTACCCTTATATTCAATTTTTGGAAGTCCTCAATGTGCTGCCCCACTAAACCCTTTTGTTTTAGATTTATCAATTGCCTAAAGAAGGCGTTGCTCTTTGTATCCTCATAATGTGCTATCATTTCCTCCGTAATAATTGACCAAGTGGCAATTTTTTTACGGGAGCAAAGCCATCGATACCATACAAATGTATTTTTTTTTAAATGTAAAGTTGAAATGCGTACCTTTTGTGTGTTTTGCACGTTATGGAGATCAAAATATTGCTCCATCTGTAGTATCCATGTTACAGGATCCTTTCCATCAAACTTCCTCATATCGATTTTTTGGAATATTGTGGTTCGTCCCGCCAAAATTAGAGTTTATGAAATCACGATTAACATTTATTTTGTTCTCATCATGAGGTTCTTCTACTATATTTTCAACATTAGGAAACATTTATTGTATCAACTTTGTCAAACCTTCCATGTCTACTTTTAGATCATTCTTCATGTTTTCCATGTTGTCTTTCATGTCATCCATCTTAGCTTCCATGCCATCCATCTTAGCTTCCACGTCTTTATTCAAACTGTCCATCTTCGCTTCCACGCCTTTCTTCAAAACTTCCATTTCATTTTTTGTTGCTATTTGTGAGAGCGAAATTTGGTGCACTTGCTCTTGTAATTTTGATAGATCATGTTGCAATTCTTCACCTTCATGAGTCATTTTAGAGCCTTATGAAGGCTTTATGGGTGTTGAATTATTTTTACGGGGTGTCTTTTAGAACCCAATATTGATATCTATTCTACAATATGCCCTTGGAATCAATTCAAATTGATTCTTCAGACAAGGCGTATGCAATTCAGAAAAAAAAAACACACACCTTTTTCTTGCTTTTGATGAGCTCGATATTGAAATTGGATTATCTCTGTGATTGCAGTACTTCAATATTTGAATTTCAGCACCAACGTAGCCCTCTAAATTATCTTTCAAATGCCATAGGTCTGACCTGATTTGGATTCTCGAAGACAAAGTTGTGTCCAATCTCCCACAATGACCTAATTATGGACTGGCTCAGTAGAGAGAATTTGTATGACTTTCCATGTGTGACTGTTTCATCCTTCAGCTCTAAAATTGATAGCCAAGAAATTAAAATCCATGTAATTGTGACCACTTTTTACGACACTCCAATCCGATGCTCAGAGAGAGAGTTATCAATATTTTCCCACGATCACCTCTTTGAGATGAAATTTAGGAGCTTGAAAAAGCACTACCTTCCACAGATCATATCTCTGAAAATATTGCGAACCAAGCTCTAAAATATTTTGACGAGTTTCCTCAGGATTTCAGCTTCTCACCATAAAACTTTCAGACTCTCAAACTTCGTAGAAATAAAGTTATAGAGAAAATTCCACGATGACCTGTTGAGGGCAGTGAAACCCTAGAATCCAAAGCTCTGATACCAAATGTTGTGTAACCAGCTCCAAAAATAGAAGAAAAGAGATATCAATGCCTTATAAATAAGCCACTTCGAGGGGGAAACCTCTGATACATTACATAAATGAACAATTCTTGGATGATACAATTTACAAAACCTCCTTTCTATATATAGGAGTCCATGGGGCCATAATGTAATCCTAGTGGGCCACAATGTAATCCTAGCTGACCTAACAATAATAATTTAAGGGCACAATAATAACAAAATGGGGGTTAGAAGGGTAAAATAATAACAATAAGGGGGTTACACTAACAACAATAAGGGACTATACTAGTAATATAGGGACCTAACAATTCTAAACATAAAATCTTAATTTTTGCATTAATTTTATATGATATATAAAATATTTTACATAACATATGCATTGAATAATTTGTTTTTTATTGTTATTAATATTTAATATTTTTTTCTATATATAGATATTTATGAAGTTGATATAGAGATAAACTAGTTAATATAGATCTTTAAATAGTTTATTTAAAACACTTGTTAAATTATTTTTGAAAAGTATATGGTTTAAACATATTACATGTTTTTTTTTACTTCTAATCACTATGATATTGTATTACATCATATGGACAATTAATTAGACATGCATATCATATTCCTTTTTTTTTCCAATTTTTGACATGAAATTATATTAGATCATATGAACAATTACTTAAACATGCATAACATATTTATTTTTATTTTTATTTTATTCCTATTTAGAGAGTAGTTTATTCTTATCTTTATTTTAAGAGAGACACCTATAAACTCTATGTTGAGCATGGACATACTTACACATATTCTTCACACTACTGTAAAATAAACCTTTTGGCTCTATTTATTTTTATTTATTTTTATTCCAATTTAGAGAATATTTTATTTTTATTTTAAGAGGGACACTTATAAACTCAAATTTGAGCATGAACATACTTACACTTCTTCTTCACACTTGACTGTAAAATAATCCTTTTGGCTCAATAATAATATGAGATTTTTCCCTCGAGAAAGCTCTTGAAACTAGGAAGGAATAGATAGACCAATAGGGAAGCGAGCATCATGGTCTATTTAGAGTGTCATTAAGGGAAAGTGTATAGCCCCACTTGGTATTATTGATTGGATTGATGGGCCCTCAATTCACAATTTAACAAATGTTATGATACATGTGGTATTTATTTTTTAAAATGGTTGTTAATTTATTTATAATTTGAATGTAAATGATAAAGAATATATAATTATTAAAAGTTGCTTAGTGGTTAGGTTTGTATAAATTGATTGAATTATATTATTATAATGTCAAAATCTTGTTTAAAATGTATTGAAAATGATAAAGAATATATAATTGTTAAAATTTTCTTAATGGTTAAGTTTGTATAAAGTGATTAAATTATATTATTATAATGTCAAACTCCTCCAAAATAAAATGTATTGAAAATGATAAAGAATATATAATTGTTGAAAGATTCTTAGTGGTTAAGTTTTTATAAAGTAATTGAATTATAATAGTACATGGGTTCCATGACATATGAAGAGTACACAAACAATTTTCTAGGGTTGCTAAGGTATGTACCCTACCTTAAAGATGAGAAGATAAAGGTCCAAAGGTTTATTAGTAGACTACCTTTACCATTTAAGGATCAAATTAAGTATGATGAGCCTTGGTCATCTGAGGAATTTATCGAGAAGTTGAAGCATTGTTAAGAGTAGTTTAAGCACAAGTTTGAGGCTAAGAAAGAATGGAAAGGTAATGAGAATACTAAAGGAAAGTAAGCTAATAAGTGAGGAAGACCTCATGATGTAGCTAATAAGGAGAACACATAACCTTGTAAGAAGTTCAATGCAATTTACAAGGGACATGGATCAATCAGATGTTTGAAACAGTTTTGGAAGATATTGAGCAAGGAGAAGACCTTTTAGGGGTTTTCCCAATTCCAGAACACTTTTTGCAGCAGTTGTAACCAACATGATTCAACTCTAGTTTAAATTCTTTATTCATGAAGTTGTTTACTGTATTATTCTGTATGGAATTGAAGGGAGTATATGATGGGCTTCTAGCTCTCATCAGTGAAAGCAGTCATCCCTGTAGGATACATGTTTTGTTGCTGATATTTGGAGATTTCTTTGTAGAAGAACATTATCTTGAAGGGGGTAATAGACACATGTGTTTGGCAGAAAAATGATATGTACTTCTGACACCGAATACAAGAGTGCTCTAGTAATGTTAATAGTCCAAGGAGATGTAGCCCAAGAGGGGTGAACTCCTTCATTAATGGCTTTTGTCTTATTGTTTGATGCACATTTCTTTTCAAGTGTATGATGATTTCATGCTTTACAACTTGTTCATGGAATTATACTGGTTGAAGACAAATTAAAAGAAACCATTGAAGTAACCTTTTGTTAAGATAAAATCTATGCACACAATCCTTAAGAACTTTTATTTTATACTGATGAGGAAGCTAGCAAAAAAAAACTAGTTTGTCCATATTCAAATCAAGTTGGTATCAAAGCATGGTTTGGTTCATTTTAGCCCAAGTTTATCTCAGAGTATGTCAAGGATAGCTTGAAAATCAACTGTTTTTTTTATATTTGTGGTAGGAGAATTTAATTGTGTGCAAGTTTATGTCTGTAAGCTAAAGAGAGGAGAAGGTCAAGATTGAGGACACAACTCTCAAATCACAACAAACAAGGTTTTTATGGATTACATGTGTGATGGCAGCTTCATCAAGTGATGTTTCTAATCCATCTTCCTTACCAAGACTCTTTGATGAAGAGTTGTTGCATAAGCTCTTCATAATAAGATATATGGTGCAAGAGATGTTTGAAGATAAGAAGGAGAGCACTATAATTCAAGAGGATTTGATGGCCATGAAGGAGGAGAAGCAATATCTTCTTGAAAATATGTATGAGATGGAGACTCAACTCCATGTTGCAAATGAAACCCTATAAAATATGGATGAGATGGAGATTCAACTTCATTATGCCAAGGAAACCCTAGCCAAGTATGTGCATGAAATTGAGGTATAAAAATAAATTTTATCTTCAATCTCCTCTCAATATGAATGTTTTTTTGTTTTTGAAAGACACACTAGAGGAATATGGTACAAATTGTTAAAAAACATCAGCTATGAAGGTAATGGGTTAGGAAAACTTGCACAAGGAATTATAAATATTATTGTTGTTGAGGGGAGGTCTAGGTACATGGGTCTAGGTTTTTGTGAGTAAGAAGATGGGGAACCCTCCAAAGCCAAGGAGGCACAAGAAGTTGTTCCAAGAAATAATTTCATTACATATTCATTACCTCAATCTTGTGAAGTTTTTGTTCAATATGAATGAAAACGTTTTACACCCATTTTGCAAGAAGATTCTCATAAGCATGCATATAATGGAAATGGAAAACAAGAGAATGTTGAAAGAATTAAATCCATTGAAGCCATTTTTGGTATTCTAAAGAGAGACACTGCCTTATCAAATTCCCCTCCTCAACAAGGAGACAAAAGTGAATGTGCAAGGTATAAATATGCCTTTAATTAAGTTGGTTTTAACTATGATAAACATGGAAAATCCTCACATAAGATTTCGCGAAAATTTACATGTTCCTTTTGTGATTTGAATAACTATATTGTTTGAGGTGTTGGAAGAAGATATCCATACACATGAAAATTTAAAAACAAAGAAGACAAAAAACCAAAGTTCCAATGGACAATGAAAACCATGTTGAAAAGAAGATGTAGTTATTTTCAACTCGTTTCCATAAGCAGGGTCATCTTGTAGACAAGTTTTTGGATTTGCATCCAACAAGTCATCCACAAAATTTGAAGAATGTGGAGAGAGACTTTGACAAAAATGGAAAAAGAGTATTCCATAATTGATGTAAATCAGGATGATTCACTTAATGAAGTGCAGCTGAAAGAATCACCATTGAAGTTGTTTGGAAAGAGATGGTAATATTTCTTAACCAATTTAAGGCCTTTCATTTCTTTTGATAATTGATGTAAATATTTCCTTGTTGATGTATTTCTTGTTATTTTAATGCATTTATTTTCTCTTGGAAGTATGATGCATATTTCACAGATCAAGATGTTGGAAAAGTAAAGTTATGTTGGAAAATTAGAGTTATGTTGACTCACTTAGATGCAGCAAAGATGGAAATTTGTAGTTGCAATTTGAATGTAAATGAATATCTTTTTCTCTAGAATGCATGTTGCATGTTTATTCCAGGAAGGGGTTTGAAAGTGGAATATGTTGAATCACTTTTTTGCGGAAAATTTGGTCATCTCAGCTCTTTAAGTACTCGTACATACCAATGGGATTCTTGTACTTGTGATTGTACTTGCAAGAGATTTGAGCATTTTATACATGCATGAGAGTTTGTGTGTGTGAACATTGGAATTTTTTATCAGTTTCATTGTGTTTTATCATGCATTAGTGATTGACTTCTCTTGGTTGATTCCTTTGTTAACATGTGTGTTGTCAACTTGAGAGTGTTGATCATTTGCACATGCATGTGTGATCGACTTGTGTTGGTCGATTGATTGCTACATGTATGTCTTATCGATTTTGAAGAGTTGATTTAGTCTCCAAGGATGCAAGGGAAATTTTGATGAATTGCTTCATGAGATCTGAAATTCTTGTTGTTTTGGGAAAATAATCCTCAAGTGTTGTACATGCTTTTGTTTTACTTAAGAGACAATGGTTTGAAGACACATTTTTTGTCAACTTGTGTTTGGTCGATGGGTTTGTACACCAAGATGTAAGAATGCATGTTGATGTTCATGAGATCTGACATGTGTTGCTTTGAAGGAGGAAAAGGAAGATGTCGTTAACTTGTGTTTCTCGCATGATGTGTTTATCAAGTTATTTGTTTTTCTTGTGATAAGATGTCTCCAGATTTTAGAAGGTCCACCCTTCAGTGAGAGGCTCATGATTTACCTTGATTCTCAAATCCATGGCATGAGTAGCATGTCAAACTGGAGGATGATGGAATCCAAAAGCGGAAAGAGGATAAGATGCCAAAAAATTTTGTGGCCAAAAAAATAGCCATTGTAAACCATTTGACATGTTGATGCCAAGAAGTGAAAGAGAAGGTGAATGCATTCTTCTAGATGTGGAATTTGGAACCGTGGAGGTAAAAATAACGGTCATTTATTTTCTTGTGATTAGTGATGTTAGAACTCATTTCTATACTTCACTCAAATGGGATTAAATTGGTAAAGTGGTCTCCAAGGAGAAGCTTGCATCGAATGCATGTGTGTGCAAAGGAGAAACATTATTTTCAATGGGAAGGCCATCAATCAGCTTTCCAAGCACCAAGGGATCGCTTTGGTACAACAAGGTTTTTAATTAGTCAACAAGCAGCCAACAAATGTTGGATTGTTTCAGCAGCAAAAGGAGGACATTGGCTAAAGTTCCAAGCCATTTGCAAGGCAAGGCATGTTTTCAAACCAAAGTGGTTGTCATGGATATTTTTCCAAGTAGAATCAAGTTGATATAACTTCGAAAAGAGAATAGTATTAAAATCTCATCATATAATAAAATTTTTTCAGTCCAGAAGCCTTTCAATGTAGAGGAGTGATCAAAAACTGAATTGCTAAAAAATGAAAATACTTAGAATCACTCAGAACTAGAATGACTAGATAGGTCTCATCTTCCTTATTTAGGCACACTTTGTTTCGCTCAAAACATGGTTCGCATGAGAAGGTTAAAGTGATTTTTTATATTGCACAAACAGACAAATTTTGCTGATATGGATCCTACCTACGCATCTATACAACCTAGCCAGTAAAAGGTATATTAGAAGGAATATTCCTTGGACTATTCCTAGAATATTTCTTAGAATATTCCCCCCAGGTGGACCAGTGAGTTGCTAGCAAGTGTCATTTCTGGATTGGTTAGCTATTTGTGGAAATTTGATTGGTTTTGGTCGGACCAATTGGGTGTGGACACATGGCAATACAAGAGGCCACCACATGCCTTCCCCCCACCATATTACATTGTGGAGTAAAAATTTATATGGGAGGACCAGCGGAGGTCAGGGTCAACCTCACCCGCAACACACATCATCTTTACCACTCTCGTTACAATATTTTTATTACATATATATGTTGTCTGCATATATTTGAACTTAACCAAAGTTTATGGTGGGGGTAAATAGGGCCAGCCCTCAGTCTACAGGACCATGCGCTCATGAACACGGTGGAGCTCCCACCTTAATGTCAATTAATTAAACTTTAATCCTTGTTTAAATGGGCTAATCCAGTTTCTAAATGTGGATATTTTAAATGTGCCATTAGCACACTAAACCACCACTTAATCATGCTTATCCAATAATTAAATTGTGCTTATCTTGGTGGTTAAGTTGGTGGAGTTTCCCATTTTTGGCAGAATTCTAGTTCTAGCGGAGTTAACCATACTTGCTCCAGTTTTAGAGGAGCTTTCCTAGGCCAAAATTGATTAGGCGATAACTTAAGCAAATTTCGACCAAATTGGGCTCAGAAGGAGTCTATCCTAGAATTTTTTGGATATATTTAGTAGATTGTTGTAGGTTTTAGAGGCAAAGGAGCACTTTTGGAATTGATTTTTCCATCTTGAATATTAGAGATGACTAGGGCCACCAAGAGAGGAGGCCATATCTACTTCACCTGAAGACCAAATGAAGAGCCTGAAGAGGCTAATTAGGGTTTTTGGATGTTGTGAATCCATTGGCAACCTTTTTTTACTGATTTGAGAAGATATTTAGTGTCATATTGTAGGTTTGAAAAGTAATGTGTATCGATAAATTAGATGTGTGAAGCAGTTTTGGAAGCTTTTGAGCAAGGAGGGGACCCTGTAGGGGTTTTCCCAATTCCACAACACTTTTTGCAGTAGCTATGACTAGCATGGTTCAACTCTAGCTTGAATTATTTATTTTTTAAGTTTTTTATTGTATTCTTCAGTGTGAAATGGAAGGGTATATGTGAGGGGATTATAGCTCTCACCAGTGAAAGGATGTCATCTCTATAGCAGACATGTTGTGTTGTTGATATTGTGAGAGTTATTTGTAGAAACAAATTACCTTGAATGGGGTAATAGCCACATGTTTTTTCCAGAGAACTGATATGTACTTTTGACACCGAATACAAGAGTGATCTAGTCATGTTGACAACCCAAGGAGATGTAGCCCAGGAGGGGTGAACTCCTTAAACAATGGATTTTGTCTTGTTGTTTGATTCACATTTCTTTCAAGTGTATCATTATTTAATGCTTTCAAATTTGTTCATGAAATTATACTATTCAAAGAAAACTTAAAATAAACCATTGAAGTAACCTTCTATTAAGCTCAAATCTATGCACATAATCCTTAAGCACTTTTATTTTATACTGTTGAGGAAGCTAGCACAAAAAAACTAGTTAATCCATATTTAAATCAACAGATGGTTGCGTCGATGCCAAATATCCATTTCTATGATATCTTTAGATGGATTACTGTGACCATGCCATGGGTTCATGTGTTATTTTATGCGTAGTGCAAAGTTATGTGGTTAGGAATATTCATACCAGAGATTCGATATATTGTATTACGGTTGATTTGGCAGGTTTCCTAGTGGTGATCTGAGTTCTTTTCCTTGGTTAATGAATAATTTCAGCCATCGCTCCTCATTCTGCCTTCGTGCTTTAGGGGGAATCAGTTACACAGTAATGTTTCAACATGCTCACTCCCCATCCTTGATCCTAAAGAAACCCATGACACACCTTGTGAAATGTTTCCACCATGGAAAAATATGTAAAGACATACCCTGAAGACTCAAAGGAAACTTCCTTGGAATATTACTAAAGGCACTTGGTCAAGACCTTAGTTTTTTGGATCAGCGCATTTCCTAGTTTCATTCCTGCACTGATGGAATGTTGACAGTTCTATCTTAGCACTGTGACTGCCCTAATTTCTTGGAAAACCATGCTAATACCTTTCTAGCAGTGTTTCCTCAAATGGAGGAGAATATTCGACCTCTAAAATTTCTAGGGCAACGAGTTGGTTGTTAAATGTTGGTGATAGAGCCGAGCTCTCTAATTTTTTATCTTTGATCTTATCCATGGGGTTTTATACCTTAGAAGTGGACCTTCCTGCTCCTTTCATGGTCTCCCAACCTCTTCTCAATTCCTATAAATTTGTCCCCATCCTTCCACTACTGGTTGCTCATTCTTGGGCTGGTATAAGCTCTCATTCCCTTTACATTCCTACACTATGATAACAACTAAGTTGTTCGAGAGAAGGAATTATTTAGAGCTTCAGTGAGGGACTCATATTTACACCAAATGGAGGCCTCCAACATCAAGGCTTCGGTTGTAAGCTTTCTCTTTTATATTCATCAATAAAACATCTGATGTTTTCTTTCTATAATTTTGTAATGATTTCTGCAAATATTCTGGTACTCCTTGATTTGGTAGATAGCTAATGTTTAATGATTATTATGTATTTTATTACATCTATTGTTTCCTCTTGATTATCCACAGGTATTTTTCTGCCGCGAATAGCAAGGATCGAGCCTAAAAGTATTGTAGATCAAGGCCACCATCAATGGTTTCTAACATAGAATCGTGAAAATCTACTTCTATCTCTTTTCTTGTCTCATTTTGAATATTAGATAAGAAAACTTTGCATTAGAAAGTATCTCAAGTTGCTAGACCCACTCTAGGTCTAGAGATATCGCCTCTATCCACAAAGGGGATTTATATTCACAACACATATGCATATATAAATATAAGCCAAACACATATTCTCAACTATTAAATAAATAAGGATACAGATTCCACATAAGATTAGCCATCTCTCATGTAGCTCCATTGGTCCCAAAGGGCTTCCACTACACTTCAACTTGATCGATTACCGTCTTTTGGAGCATAAGATGTTTATACTACAAAATACAATGAGGTTTCTTCTAGAATTATATCTCTGGTTTCACCTGCAATACATACCAATCACTCACATGATTAACATTTTGGACATATCTCTTAAGCAATGAAAAATTGAAAAACTCAAGGAATTTCACTGTTGGCGATAGTGTAGGTTGGTATTCCATTGGTCTAATCCTCTTAAGTATATCAAGAGGCCCACAATACTGAGGTGTCAGCTTGGCACATGAGCCAATCCTCAAGGAACTCCTCTTATGCTTGATGCACATGCGCACATGTTGTCCAACCTAAAAATCCTTGAAATATATATGTTGATATACATAACCCTTATACCTATCATGTGATGCCTTTGAATTCCTCTTAATAACTTGCATTTCATGTTCCATCTCAACCAACCTATCTGTTGAAGTCAACATCGTGTTCACTAGATCCCTCTAACTGATAGGAGTATTACAATTATGCTCCTAGAGAGTTTGAAATGGACTCATCCTCAAGGATTAATGATACCCATTATTATATGAGAAATATACCAGTGGAAGAGACTCCTCCCACTTCCTCTACTAATGCATGACATACATCCTCAACATTTCCTCAAGGATCCTGGTAACCCTCTCTATCTATCCACCTTTTTGGAAACCTTTGAGCACTACTCAGAGAGTGGAGGGGTGAATTAGTAGCATGACTTGAATATTATTTTTTCCTTCTATTAACTTCACTTAATGAATCAAATACATATTAAAAATAAATCATTAAACAAGTTCATTACATAATCATAACTGAAAACCATAAGTAACAACATAAAAAATAAAAAATGCTCACACTCGCATTATCACACATAAGACACAAGGTGTCTAGTGGAAACTCTCTGAGGAGAAATACCACCCTTGTTGTTGTATCTATGCTCTAAATTTCTATTATGTAAGGAAATTTTTCTTTTACATAACCAAAAGACTCTGATCGGCCTTAAGAATCGACCTCATACATAATAGGCCAACACCAATCAACAAGATAATCATATAGTGATCAGCACAAAAGATTCATCTCTCACACAGATCTACAAAATACCATCTACTGAAGGCCACAATGATCAACGATCCTTTCCCAAATCTGATTGGATAAACCAGATTTGATTGGATGGAGAAACTATTCCTTTTGTTTAAGCTTCGAAATCACCACTCCTCTCTCATGAAGTCATTTATCCTCAACACTATGTGGACCTCATTTCATTTATTTTCAAACTAGGTCCAAGATGCTCTAATTAACAAAAATTTAACATTACAATAATGCTCTCAACAACTAGACTCTTTGCAAATCATAATAAAAATTTGAAAATAGTGGATCAAATCTATGCGTCAAATATGAATACCAAATCACCAGCAATAAAACTCTCAGGAATCAACAATGTTCTCGACACAATCTATGCTCCAGTAGTTGTAAATATGATCTATTTTTCATCATGATTCAAATATGATCACTATGCAGCAATTTACACTAGTAAATTGATGGCTCTACACTCTCAATTGATTTTTAATCATTCCATTTGTATGCATCCTTCACTCATTTACTCCCATACTCAACCCAAAATCAACCAACTCCAAAATAAAAAATATAAAACATGGAGAAAAAACTTAACCTTTAGGCTTAGATAAAAGATACAAAAAGTGGACCAAATAAATCCACTAACACCACTACCTATGTAGTAAATAGGTTCACATCATTGGATGACATTTTAAAACCATATACAACCTTTACAACTCATTTTATAAGCCTTTGGGAATTTCCATGCCAATTTCCATCTGGTTTGTGTAAGGAATGCAAATAACTTTTCATGAAAAACCTCAATCGAATATATAATACTGTATAAAATCAAATGGAACCTTCATTCACTTTCACTTGCATGTCTCGCAACGACTAGAGCCTTGCAGTCACATGGATAAGCCTGCATGGGATAACATGGGGAATAACATAAGGAAAAACAATGAAATTTACTCCAGAACCCCTGCCAGCTTATTGATCACCTTCTCCATCTCCTGTACAAGCCTTCAAACTTATTTCATAGCCTCTAACACATCTTCAAGTGGATCAAACATGTATCATAAGTTTCACTTCCAAATTGACCTAAAGTGCCAAGAAATAAATTTGGCAAGAGTGCCACCAAGTCCTCCACTCTCCAAAAACCATTTGTACAAGATGCAACACCTTTAACAAACCTCTATAGTACATTTGAAAAACCATCACCATCATGAATCCAAACCATCATTGCAAGAATTCATCTCCATGAGCATAACCATGAGGACTTAGATGAATACCTAGTTACCAACACAACCACTATTCCAACCATCATCTCCATCACATGTAGATCTACAAAATCCACATATAGCAGCATAAACAGTCAAACAATGCCATAATATGACCATAATTATTGATGTCATACTATTGAAATAAATTCTAACACAATAATGCCAATGCCGGCTTAACTAGGTACAACCATGCTATAATGAAGGCATATATACATCAGCTAGGCTACAAGGAGTTGACATTAATTCCAACATGAGCTAGTTGCCACAATGAACCAATGGAAACATCAACTAGCTAGATCTATGTACACCATAATGGAAACACATATTTCTATGGATGATAAGTCGTATTGAAAGCTAAATATATCCCTAAGCATACTAAGAACTCCTTCCAAAACATGGAAGTTAAATTGGCATCTCTATTTGATATAATATTCTTGGGAAAACCATGCAACCTCACTATCTCAGTTATGAATATCTGAAATACCTCACTATATGAAATTGTGCACTTCACTCCAATGAAGTGGGTTACCTTGCTCAACCTGTCAACCAAAGCCTTGATGGAATCATGTTGTCTCAATGTCCTTGGTAAACCTTTAATGAAGTCCATGAAAATGACTCACATTTCCATTATAGAATCAGAATAGGCTCCAATACACTAGGTGGATGATTAAACTCTTCTTTCACCAATTGATAGTCCAATAACTTCACAAAAAACTAAGCCACCTTTTTCATCAAGTCAATCCAATGATAGAGCTTCTTAACAATTGTCAAATTTTTCTGGTATACTTGGTGGCCTGAATATAGCTTGAAATTAAACTGCCTTAATATAAGATTCTTGAGCTCACTTCTATATGAGACATAAATCATGTTAGATAATTTTTCCAAGCCATTTTATGTGAGGTGATAATCCTCATCCGTGTCACCTTCACCCTCCTAATGAAATATCTACTTCAATTTCTTATACCTCTCATCATTCTTCCCTACATGCAATATCTGATCCTGTAAAAATGTCCCATAAGAGATCACAACTGAAATATGATTCACCTGCACCTCTCCTACTAAGGCATCTACAACCTTGTTCTCATTACTCCTCATGTATCGAATCTCAAAGCTAAATTGACTAAGGGTAGCCAACCATCTAGCTTATCTTACATTCATATTGGGTTAGTCAAACGTGTTGAGAAATTAGGGATTTTATTAAAAAATTCTATTATTGATAATTACTAGTGATTTCATAATACTTATTTCACTTATATCTTATGTTCATTATATTATTATGTTCTTCATCAAGTCAATTATCAAATTCAAAAGAGACATCATGTTTAGGATTTCAAGCCAAGGCCAAAATATCTCCCTCTTGGAGAGGAAACCGCAATCAAAATTCTTCTTATATATATTCCACTGACGAGTACCAAGACCATGACAAATACCTTTGACACTAGTATGTATCCAAGACCCTTGTCACTTTCTCTTTTAGGCCCCTTACGTTGATATTAATTTTTGTGTTTCTTTGCACTCGCACTAGGAAAGCTCGGTTCTTAGCCCTAACCAGTGAACTCCTTTTCTACTCTCCCTTGATATAGCCTCAACCTCCTAGAGACTTTTCCTCATTCTTATTGTTGCACTCTTGATCCCAAGACATATATATATTTTCTTGAAGCAATTATTCTTTTGAGATATCTGAAATAAGTTAACCCATGACCGACGAAAAGTCCCTTGCACTCCTTGCAACTTTCGTTTCTTCGATTCCTAGTCACCTTATTCTGCACTGTATTGCATAAATGTTCCTTATAGAGATAACCCTTGGCCTACGTAAAACATGTGAAATAGGTATGGTTCCTTCAAACAGAGATAAACCTTATCTTTTATTAACCCAATCACAATGATATATTTTTTTGAGATGATTTCTATCTTTCCTTTGTACTGAATTATAGTCCTAAACTTCAAAAACCTATCACAAAACTTGATCGATATTACTAGACTCGAGATAGAGTTTCTATACCTTCGTTGAACAACCTACCTTATTTGCATCAAACCGCAAACCTTATCTCACATTCCTATCTCAAACTTGTATGAATTGTTTGTGTTCAAATGAGGCCGAAGTTCATTCTTATATAATCACTATCTCTTTCTCTAGGCCGACATGATCTCATGTGGGTAGGTCGACCTCACCAACGATTACTTTCATCATACTTGAGCCAACTTCTTTGGATCTTCTTGACAAGGTCTTGGAGCATACATTTACATCAATAATTTATCCTTTCAAAAGTCTCACATGATTCCATATACATCACTCTAATTACATTTATGACAAGATGACACATCCCCTAAGGCATCAAGAAGAATTCTTTGACCTATAATAAAAAATCCTTTCTCATGAAACCTGTGAGGAAAAAATTACAAAACTCATTTTATTATATTGGTCTCTTCATTAAATAAATTCATAATTACAAGTCATTACAAATACCGAATCTAGTTACACTTTTCAACAAAACAAGTACCTTATCTCACTATGATCACTCATCAAGATGAACCTCCTAGAAAGAAGATATTGTCTCCACATCTCCAATGCATGAATGATAATTTCCAACTCAATATCATGATTCACATAGTTCCTCTCATGCTCATTCAAATTCCTTTATTCATATCATACTACTTTCTTTTCCTCCATCAAGACTATACCAAGTCCTTCCATGCAAGCATCTGTAAAAACTAGAAACTCCTTATTAGGATATGCAATCTTCAAAATCAGAGTATTTTTGATAAAATGGTTAAACTGCTCAAAAATAGTTGCACACTCCTCATTCCATTCAAAATTCTTCCCTTTTCTATATAAATATGTAATATGGTAGCCAATCCATGAGAAGTTCCTGATAAGCCACCTGTAATAACCTACTAGTCCCATAAATGATCTAGCATCATCCACTTTACTAGGAGTATACGACACCATGATAGCTTTCATATTTTTCTCATCCACTACTATCCCTTCCTTGGAAACAACATGTCCCAAGTAGTGAACGTAAGACTAGAAGAAACTACACTTGGTGAGCTTGACATAAATTGAAGGTCTCTCAACAATCTCAACACTCTTTCCAAGTTCTTTGGGTGCTCTTTCTGATTCTTGGAGTATATAAATATATAATCAATAAAAACTATCACAAAATTTTCCATGTAAGGCTACCACACACTATTCATCAAACACATGAAAGTGGTTGGATAATTGGTAAGAACAAAAGAAACCACCGCAAACTCATAATTTCCATACCTTGTATTGAAGTCACTCTTATAGAAATTTTCTTCCTTCTTCTTTACAAAAAATATTTGTGCACCCAAAGGCAGTACACTTGGCCTTATGTATCCTTTATCAAGAATTTCATTAAGTTTCAGCTTCAATTCCACCAACTCCGAAGTCCTAATCCTGTAAGTTGCTTTAGATGTTGGTGCTACTCTTGATAGCAACTCAATAGAAAATTCCACTTATTTACGAGGAGGCAACTTTGAAACATTTGCAAGAAAAACATCCTAAAAATGTTGCAAAATAGGATACCTATTCATGAATTCCTCGTCCTCAACATCCTTCCCTTTTTCACTCGAAATATGTAGTACAAACAATAAACATAATTCCCTATAATCACGTTTTGTTTGCATCATTGTAACCGTTCTCCCTGATGTGGGATTCTTCTTCTCCTGCAAGACTCTCCTTTCCCCATCATCAACAGATAATCGATATCCTTATCATAGAATTCCACTTTAGTCCTATGAATGAGCAACCAATCCATGCCCAAAATTATACTATATGATCCCAAAGGAAGAAAATTTAGATATGTTTATGTAGGCCTACCATTCAACTCAAATGCACAAGATCTCACCAAATGATAAAATATTCTCTTGGTCCCTCTAGACAGCTACTCCAACCAAGATTATGTGTGCACCTATTTATTCAAGAAACACTTCTCCACAAGTTTAGGATTGATATAACTATAATTAGCTCTAGGATCAATCAAAATAGAAACCACTTTATTACAAATCTTACCTTCCATCTCGATAATGGATGTCTGATGATCAACCTTCTTGTTATCCAGTGCTCCATAAAATGAGGAATACTCTTCCCAACATCCCCAAATATTTGTGCCTCCTAAGTAATGTAAATATCAGGTATCCCACCCTAGTGCAATGGACACTCAGTTTGGCAATGTTCTCACCACATGTACAACACTTTAAAGGTTTCTTGCCATTATCCTTATTCTATTGCTCAAGCTGAAATCCATGTCCCTTGTAAATTGCATTGAACTTCTCATAAAGTTATATGTTCTCCTCATCACTTATTAAATTACTTTCCTTTAGTGTTCTCATTACCTTTCCATCCTGCTTAGCATCACACTTGTACTAAAACTTCTCATAACAATGCTTCAACTTCTTGATAACTTCCTGCAATGACTGAGGCTCATTATACTCAATCCTATATTTAAATGATAAAGTCAGTCTACTAATGAACCTTTATACCTTTATCTTCTCATATTTAAGGTAGGGTACATACCTCAACAATACCAAAAACTTGTTCTTGTACTCTTCATATGTCACGGAACCCATCTTAAGCTCATATAATTCATTGGCCTTTGTGTCATAAAATCTCTTAGACAAATAAACCTTACATGTAATTTCTTATATATAAAGATTATAAGTACATTTTATTCTAAAATATTTTTACATTATAATATTATAATTCAATCACTTTATACAAACTTAACCACTAAGAAACTTTTAACAATTATATATTCTTTATCATTTTAAAGACATTTTATCTTGGAGGATTTTGACATTATAATAATATAATTTAATCACTTTATACAAACTTAACCACTAAGAAAACTTTAACAATTATATATTATTTATCATTTTCAATACATTTTAAACAATATTTTGACAATAATAATATAATTCAATCACTTTATACAAACTTAACCACTAACAAACTTTTAACAATTATATATTCTTTATCATTTTCATTCAGCTTATAAATAAATGAACACCCATTTTGAAAAGTAAATACCACATGTATCATAACATAAGTTAAGTTGTGAATTGAGGGCCCATGAATCCAATCAATGATACCAAGTGGGGCTCCACACCTTCCCTTAATGACACTCTAACTATACCATGATGCGCGCTTCGCTATTGGCCTATCTATTCCTTTCTAGTTTCAAGAGCTTTGTTGTGGGAAAAATCCCATATTATTGTTGAGCCAAGGCTTATTTTAGAGCCAAGTGTGATGAATATGTGTAAGTATTTCCATGCTCAACTTAGAGTTTATAGGTGTCCCTCTTAAAATAAAAATAAAAATAAAATATTCTTTAAATAGGAATAGTAAAAAAATAAAAAGAAATATGCTATGTACGTTTAAGTAATTGTCCATATGATCTAATATAATTTCATGTGTAATAATTGGAAATAATAAAAATAATAATAAAATAAAAAGGAATGTGTTATGTATGTCTAATTAATTGTCCATATGATGTAATATAATATCATGTGAAGTAATTATAAGTAAAAAAAAATAAGTGACTAATATTTTTAAACCTTATACTTTTCAAAATAGTTTAACACATGATTTAAGTAAACTATTTGAAGATATATATTAACTAATTTATGTCTATATCAACTTCATAAATATCTATATATATAAAAATATGTTAAATATTAATAACAAACTAAACAAATTATTTTGTGACACCTAGATTAATTCCAAACTATTTTTTTAATTTTGTTTTAAAAGGATATTATACATTTATTTTCTTAAATGAGATTAAATGAAGGAACATGGTTATTCTATTTTGAATATTTATTATGAATGTTTTCCATAAAATACTAGTGATAAATTATTCTAGGATCTGAGAATAGTTGGGAAAAGGAAGTTAAAACAGTTACATTTCCTCTGAGAATAAAGTGTACATCCCAACGAGGGGAAGGGGTTATGTTACTAAAGGAAAAAAATTCAGATAGAAAGGGGGAGATTTAATCTAGAGCTAGCGGTGACCAGTGGAAACTAAGCATCCTTGAAGTCTGGAAAGAAACTATTACTGGACTGGAGGTCTCGAGCCCTCATCCAGAATTACTGCTAAATATCCCTACTTTGGTGCGGAGCACGAGGGGAGATGAGGATGTAATAGGCTCTATCATGGTAGGGAGGACATCATCAGCAGTTTCCAAAGTAAGATAAGTAAACAGTCTGCTTGAACAGTAATAAATAGGAAAACTACCTATGAAAGTTTTGTTTAGACATACATTATTTTGCAAATAATGAAAATAATGTTTAATTTCAAAATTAGTAAATGTGTTTATCATTATTTTATCTGGCTGAAGAGTTTGTTACAGTCAAATAATAGGAACACTGTATCTGATGAATTATATAAATATGTGCATATTTATTGATGGCATGATTAATAAAATGTTGGTAAATATTTACATGTATTTTTCATACCTAGAGGTAGGGTACTCTCTTTAGTATAAGGGAAGGTAGGTTATAGAATATAAAAGGAGAAACCATACCAAAGATAAAATACAGAATCTGTTATAAGGTAGAAAATTGTTAGTTTATTCTAGGGTAGAAACCCTCGACAGAACAAGTCATTTTCCTTTAACTATTCTATGTTGTACACAAACAAGTGAGTTACAGAAGTAACTCAGAATTTTTGATGGTCCATACATCAGTTACGTTGTTAACTTGAGCATAGAAAATTCACCAACAGAAAACAAAATTAAGTAAAAAATATCAATTTTCCCATAATATTTATGATACTTTTGTCTAAAGAATATATATATATATATATATATATATAAACCAAACCATTGTAAAATAATTATGGTTATGAGTTGAAGCTTCAGAATAACTCATAATATAGAAAAAATTATCTTATTGAAAAAAGTTAGAGATCATATCATGCCAAAAGAAGAGACTAGAGAAATGATATGTAGATAACCAATACCAAACTAACACATTATAAAGGTACCTTCAAACAGAGTCGAGTACAGATATCCAAACGGAAATGTGAAGTTCCAAATACAAAACAATATACAACCCTAGAGGAGAAGCTACCTTAAAACGAACTAGCTCTGCACCAAAAATGAAGGTAATAGACCAAGACCCATAAAAAAGAACAATGTGATATATCATTTAAAAATATATATATAAATCTTATCAAGTAAAGAAAGAAACCCTTCTCGATTTGGATCCGATGGTTTGGCCAAAGTAACAAACTAAAAGGGATGAAATTATACAAATAATACAACCCTCAACTAGGGCGAGGCCCACTGTAAATTAACCAAAACAAAGAAAATCGAAAATAACACTAAAGGTTACAAATGATAGCGGATGCTATGAGTTCTCAGGAAATATCTAGAGAGGAAAGAAGGGGTGGTTTTACACCTAGGTTCAACCACCAAACTCCAAATTCCATGTACTTGTGACAACGAAATTAAGACGACATTATGAAGATGAAATGAAGATGACAGGAACCGAAGTAATACCTGCATAGAAACCAAATTGTATTAGGGTTTAATATTAACAATATCTGAGACGAAGTTAGCATAAAATATTTCATTAAGACAGGGTTCATAGGTATTACCTTAGCCATCAAGTTCGAGATGGCCCAATGTCGACGCCCTGCGTGGACAATCAGAAAAAAGTGACACATTGACTGAAGAATTGACAGAGAAAGTTTGAACAAGACTAAAATATATATGTTTGAAAAATTTTGTTCAACTTAAAGGAATTTGTTGAAGTCAAAGGTTCAAAGCAGACTCTGGAAAATGGAAAGCTAGGAGCCACATCAAGGGCTTCACTTCACAACTGAGATACAATAGCATAAACACCGAAAATAAACATTGAACCTGCTAAACAGAGTAATAACTGGACAAATAAGTAAAAAGAAACAAGTAACTGAACAGAATCCTGAAACACAGAGCAAAATGATGTATTGAAAACATAGTCATCTCTTAAAAGACAATAAATGGAGAACTAGTCTCATTACGTGGCCATAGGGTGCAAGCATGTAATATCCCGTTTCGGGGATATCTCCAAGACACGGCAAACTCCAACCAGAGATTTACTGGGAGGGCATTTACCAGATATGTCACCTCTAAAAGAGAACGAGATCCGGAGGTTACCTGGCCCTTTCCAAAATCTGTCTAAGAGTGAAAGATAAACACACCAAGTGATATACAACTAGAGCGCTCAAAATAATAATGCAGCAGACATATAATAGAAATACAGCAACTACGACAACTACGACAACTCAACCAGAAAACATAGAGAAAAAATTCTGAGCCATTTTATTAATCTAAGAAATGTAATGAAGTACAAGAGGTGATCTTGAGCAAGGCAAGTAAGAAAACACTCTCAGAAAAGACAGGAAATGGCTGCTCTATGAACTGCATCCCAGCTGCTGGAATAATGCTGTGTAGCTGCTACTACTGGAATCGACTGAATTTCAGGGGCTGATCCCCTTGCCGGAACAAGTTGAAAATTGGCAAACCTCCTCTCCTCGACAACCCCGACAAGATCCACAAACCATTCCAATAATGGCCAACCCCAAAAATCACTAGAAACTGCCTCCCTAGTGAATTACGCTGGCCTCCAAGGCACTGCGCAGTGGCTAGATAGAAACAGCTGAAACACTACCACAAACTCCGCCAAAAACCTCTGATGGGCAAAGGCTGACCCTCTGCTCAAAATCCCAGCGAAATCACCTGCAGAAACCCCAATTCGAAGCTCCTCCACAATGAATTGCATCTCCACTCCCAGTGACTATGCAGTCTGTATAAGCTTCAGCTCCGCAACAAACCCAAACAATGAAATGACTCACAAAATACTGAAGAACAAAGCTTTCCCGAGGAGGAACTCAAAGTCCCCTAGGGCTAAGGGCAAGATCTTCGACTGGAGACTCTCAATGCACTCAACAGTGCTACAGACAGGCTAAAAAACTAGTGTGCTCAAGAAGACAAAAGTCTCACTCCAAAATCAACAACTCAAGAATGATCCAAATGAGGAGGCTCCTCCATATTTTATAACATTGGTTTCCCTACAAAACCCATCATAGCCTCTTTCTCCTCCACATCCTGATCCTTATCTGCACAGAAGCTTCTAGAGTGCATGTAGGCCCCCTGCTCTATGTGGTGTTAGGCCCCCCTTGAATCCCACTTAATTCACAGCGTTGTGCTACTAGGTGGATGTCTTATTTCACTTAAGTGAGTTAGACCCTCTTCACTCACTTTTTATTTATTTACAAACTATAGACAATAAACTAAACAAAATGGAATATTCCAATTAACTGTCGCTAATTAGGAATATTACAGTCCCCCCTGGAAAAATGTTGCTTGCCCTCAAGCAACTGAAGTGATGGATGCTGCAAAATCTTCTCGCTCTCCCTTGTGGCATCCTCATCCAGCAAATTCTTCCACCTCACCAAGAATTCTCGGACCATCCTACTCTGTAACCGCCTCTCCCTGGTATCAATAATGGCCTCCAGCTACAACACCAAGTATCCCTCATCATCTGTAGGTGGTAGCTCCTCTGTCACTATCACCTGCTATCCTAGCGCCTTCTTCAGGCATGATACATGGAAAAGGTTGTGGATATTGCTGCGTTGGGGCAGCTCCAACTCATATGCAACCTGCCCAATCCTGTGTATCACCCTATAGAAATGAGGCTTGAGCTTCTCAGCTCCCTTCTGCTTCAGCGATGACTGTCAGTATGGCTGTAGGTGTAGGTAGACAAAGTCTCCTACCTCAAACTGTCGCTCCACTAGAACTCTATCGGCATACAGCTTCTGCTGGTTCTGTGTTGTAGCCATATTATCCTTGAGAGCTCGGAGGATGTCCTGACTCTCTTGGATCCACATCTTAGCTCTAGGAGCCTTACTCACACCGAACATCATATCAGCAAATGATAAAGGGTGGTACCCATACAAAGCGTAAAATGGTGACATACCAATAGACATGTGATGTGTCGAGTTGTAGCAGTACTCCCCCAAACGCAACCATCTCAACCATGCTTGTTGCTGCCCACTGACATATTTACGCAAGTACCCCTCTAGACTCTTGTTAACTATCTCCATCTATCCATCTGTCTGTGGGTGGTAACTGGTACTCGGTGTCAAATCCGTCCCCACTAGGCGGAAAAGCTCCTGCCAAAATCTGCCCATGAAGCGACTGTCCCTGTCACTGATGATGGTCTTAGGAAGACCATGCAGCCTGAAAAATCTCTTGGAAGAATAGCTCAGCCACCTGTGCTGCTGTGTAATGCGTGGATATGGCGAAAAAATGTGCATACTTTGTCATTCTATCAATGGCGACAAAGATGCAATCCTTGTCCTGCAACATGGGAAACCGAGTGATGAAATCCATCGAAATGCTCTCCCATTTCCCCTTCGGAATGGGATGAGGCTGCAACAACGCTATAGGATGGCTCATCTCCCCCTTGTTCCTCTGACAAACATCGCACCTCGTGATGTGCTAGAGTACGTCCTCCTTGAGGCCCCTCCATGACAACCTCTCTCTAATGACGCTGTAGGTTTTGGTAAACCCCTGATGGCCTGCCAATGGAGAATCATGTGATGCATGGAGTATCTTCTTCTTAAGCTGAGATCCCTCAGTCAAGAAGATCCTGTCCCTGTAATATATGATCTAATCGACGACCCTATACCTGTCATCTGCCACCTGTCTGTCTAGCACCTCACATGCAAACCTGTCCTTGGAGTACTCAACCAAAAGTCGAGCCCTCCAATCTGTGTCCAAGCTCATAAGAGATAACGTGGCTGGTCTGCGTGAAAGGGCATCTACTACCATGTTATTCTTACCCTTCACATACTCAATGTCAAATTCATATGCTTAGATCTTGCTGATCCACTTCTGCTGCCTCTCCTGTAGCTGCTTCTGCTCCAAAAAGAACCTAAGACTGTTGTGGTCAGTCCTCACCCTGAATCTGTTCCCTACTAGATACTGCCGGAATTTGTCCAAGGCATGCATGATGGCCAACATCTCCTTGTCGTATATGGAATACAACCTCTCATGCAAAAGGATCTTTCGGCTCTCAAAAGCTATAGGGTGTACCCCCTCCATCAATACTGCGCCGATCCCCTCTCCTGACGCATCTCACTCCAACACAAATGGCTGCATAAAATCCAGAAACACAAGCATTGGGAAACTACTCATCACCTCCTTGAGCCTATCAAAGGCTTGTTGTGTTGTATCTATCCAACCGAATGCCCCTTTCTTCGTCAAATCTATAAGGGGTGCAACAAGCTGTGAGAACCCTTTGACAAACTTCTTGTAATAGGCACATATCCCAATGAACCCTCAAAGTTCCATCACATTCTTCAGCTCCGGCCAATCTCTGATGGACCCTCACTCCATCCACTCCAATGATTTGACCCAAATACAACATCTCTGTGATCCCAAACTCACACTTGGAGAGCTTAGCATAGAGCTGTTGCTCTTCCAAGATGCGTAGTACTACCTCTATATGCTGGAGATGCTCCTCCCACATCCTGCTATATATGAGTATGTCATCAAATAAAACCAATACAAACTTCCTTAGATGACTGTGGAAGATATGGTTCATGCAAGACTGAAAGGTGTTTGGTGCATTGGTCAACCCAAAAGGCATAACCAAAAACTCAAAGTGCCCATAATGACACCTGAAGGTGGTCTTGGGAATGTCCTGTTCCCTCATGCGAATCTGATGGTACCCTGATCTCAAATCAATCTTTGAGAATAACTTAGTTCCTCTCATCTCATCCATTAGCTCATCGATCCTAGGTATAGGGTACCTGTTCTTTAGAGTCTTCTTGTTCAGGGCCCTGTAGTCAATACACATCCTCAAGGTGTTGTCCTTCTTCTTCACCAGCACTACAAGGGAAGCAAATGGACTCGTGCTCGGTCTGATGTGTCCAAGAGCCAACAACTCCTGGATGGCCCACCCAATCTCATCTCGATAGCCTTTGGGATGCCTATAGGGTGTAGTGATCACCGCCTGGATACCCTGCTCCAGCTCGATGGTATGCTCAACTCCTCTATCTGGTGGACGACCTGGTGGTATATCCCCAAGCACTATCTCATGCCTGTCAAGGATAGCCTGTATCTCTGGATGAAATGCTCGACTAGTGGTCTCTGCCTTTGATGCCCGCAACTCAACCGCCCACTCTATGTTTCCCTTTCATAATCCTGCCTCCATCCGGTGTGCTGAAACTATCTGAGGTGGGTAAGTATGCATCCCACGGATCTTCTCATGCTTCCTGGTCTTCTTGTCATCCCACTCCATCTCTAAGGCCTCCCAATCCATGGTGACCTTCCCCAGAGTAATCATCCACTGAACACCCAGTACCACATTGGTATCTGGAATGTTGACCACGAAAAATTGATCAGTCACAGTGTAAGTACCCATCGTCACTGCTAACTATGGAACATACTGGGCACACTGCATCGTCTGGGCTCTTGTGACCAAGACTAAAAATCCTTCAAAACTCTCAGTCGGTCTACCCCTCCGCTCGACCATCTGTGCATCAATGAAGCTGTGGGTTGCCCCACTGTCAACCAAGACTTATACTCACTGACCACGTACTGTCCCACGTATGTGCAACATTAAATACTTAGGAGCTCCTCGCAAGGCTGCAAGGGCCCCACCTGTGGGTGCAAAATCTGCACCTCCTGTCCCTGGAGGTGGAGGCGGCAACTGATCCTGGGCCATTTGACTATCTCCTACCTCCTAATCATCCTCCTCATCCTATTCCCCACTATCATCAGAGAAGACCTCAATGAAGTGTGCTTTGCCAGCAGCACACCTATGCCCTGGTGCCCACGGCTCCTGAAAAGTGAAGCACAGCCGCTTCTTCCTCAACTCCCTCATAGCCTCATCATCTACCTGTGCCCATCCTGGATTCCCCTTTGGAGGAGGAACCTTTCCCTTGGGCTGGAAACCCTGTCTCTGGGGGTAAGGTGTCTGCGTCCTAGGCAACACATCCTGTAAATCCCTGGTCCTACTGATAGCATCCTGGAGTGTAGCTGGTCTAGTAGTTCTGACTAGACCTCAAAGTGGATCTGCCAATCCCTCCACACACATATAGATCATTTGTGTCGCGGTAGATCTGGCACCATCACCGCAACCCTCAAGAAATCTGCAATGTATGTCTCTGGGCACCTTGTCTGTTTGAGCTTCATCAGCTCAACAAAATGTTGTTTCGGATACCTCCGGTCAAAACACTCTATCAATATCCTAGTAAACTCGGCATATATCGTCACTATGGAATGCCCGAGTGTCACCATCCCATGGAACCACCAGTCTTGGGCCTCACCATCCAAATGTAATGTTGCCACCTTGATGGCCTCCATCTTCGACATTTAGTTAAGCTGGAAATAAATGTCCAGCTTCTCCACCCAAGACTTTGCCGAACTGTTTGATGATCCATCAAATGTAGGAAAATGAAATATACTAGAGATACGTTGGGAATCTCCATCATGGTAATCCGGTGTCCTCTATGATGGTTGTGGGGTCTACTATCCCACTGGAGCTACACAAAATCTCTGAATGTGAGAGCATCCCTGAACTCCTGCCCGTAAGTCTGATACTCTACAAAATAAACATCTAAGTGTCCAGGCTCTGCCTCCTGTTGAGCTCTTGCCCCTGTATCTGCTCCCAAGATAGTGGGCATAGTAGAGCGGGTAGGTGGACATGAAGCCGTCGGCTGAGGAGTATCATGTTGAGCAGCACCCTGCTCCGGCAAATGATGGGATGTACCTGATCCCTCTCCGACTTGGAAAACCACTGGAGTCTCACACTGCCTAGCCTCCACAGCTGTGAACCTCTGCCCCATCACCTCAATCTGTCTAGCTAAATCTTGCACAGACTTGAGGAGTGCCTCTCCAAACTGTTTGGCCTCTGTGTCATCTCCCATTGGTTCTTTCTCTCTTAAATCTACTACAAGATCCACTTGATCTATGTCTATCACAGGCTCTCTCTCCTAATCTACGTCCTCTACCCGAGCACAGTCTTCCTCTTCGTAGGTGGCCTCTAATGTATGCTCACAGTCTCTATACTTCCTGCCTCTGTACGGTCTCTTTCTTGATGTAATAGACCATAGGTTGAGCTAGAACTATGCTTTGATACCACTGTAATATCCTGTTTCGGGGATATCTCTAAGACACGACAAACTCCAAACAGATATTGACTGGGAGGGCATTTACCGGATATGTCGCCTCTAAAAGAGAACGAGATCCGGAGGCTACCTGGCCCTTTCCAGACTCTGTCTAAGAGTGAAAGATAAACACACCAAGTGGTATAGAACTAGAGCACTCAAAATAATAATGCAATAGAGATATAATAGAAATACAACAATTACGGCAACTACGGAAACTACGGCAACTCAACCAAAAAACATAGAGAGAAAATGCTGAGCCATTTTATTAATCTGGGAAATGTAATGAAGTACAAGAGGTTATCTTCCGCAAGGCAAGTGAGAAAACACACTTAGAAAAGATAGGAAATGGCTACTCTATGAACTGCGTCCCAGCTGCTAGAATAATGCCGTGTAGTTGCTACTGCTGGAATCGATTGAAGATTAGGGGCTGATCCCCTTGCTGGAACAAGTTGAAAATTGGCAAACCTCCTCTCCTCGACAACCTTGAAAAGATCCACAAACCATTCCAAGAATGGCCAACCCCATAAGTCACCAGAAACTGCCTCCCCAGTGAATTACGCTGGCCTCGAAGGAATTGTGCAGTGGCTAGATAGAAATAGTTGAAACACTGCCACAAACTCTGCCAAAAACCTCCGATGGGAAAAGGCTGACCCTCTGCTCAAAATCCTGGTGAAATCACCTGCAGAAACCCCAATTTGAAGCTCCTCCACAATGAACTGCGTCCCCACTCCCAGTGACTGCGTAGTGTATATAAGCTCTAGCTCCGCAACAAACCCAAACAATGAAATGACTCACAAAATACTGAAGAACAAACCTTGCCCGAGCAGGCACTCGAATTCCCCCAGGGCTAAGGGCGAGATATCCGACTGAAGACACTCAATGCACTAAATAGTGTTGTAGATAGGCTAAACAACCAGCGTGCTCAAGAAGACAAAAGTATCACTCCAAAATCAACAACTCAAGAATTATCCAAATGAGGAGGCTCCTCCATCTTTTCTAACATTGGTTTCCCTCCAAAACCCATTGTAGCCTCTTTCTCCTCCACATCCTCATCCTTATCTATGTAGAAGCTTCCAGAGTGCACGTATGATCAGGAGATCAAGTCTCTTGAAGAAAAATGCTCAAAAATGAAGTTGCTCAGAATTTCTCCGAAACAGATCGACTGAAAAGTGCTCGTCAATACGATCCCAACGCCATGAACGACACTCAAATCTGACTCCGTATGAGGAAGATATTCGGTTTTGAATTTTCTCAATTTCAGTTAAAAAAGGCCAAAATTTGACTTTGGGAAAAAAATTTATTTTTATTAAAAAAAGAATATTCCACAGAATATTCTGGGAATATTCCACAAAATATTCTACAGAATATTCCGCTTGTGGCCAATTACAGAGCGCCACGTGGCTAGCCCGGAGGCCGCCACGTGGGCCCCCCAAGTCAGTTTGGAATGGGATTTCAAAAATTTATATATGGAGTCAGCCGGAATCGAAAGTGGGTGGGCGCATTAACAACCAACAGTTTTAACCATTGGACCATGGTTTGGTTCTTGTTAAAACATTGGTCCGCACATATATTTAAACGTTGTGGTTGAATGGGAAGGGCTCGTAAAGGGGCTAGCCCTTACGGGCCAGCCCCTTACACATATAACCTCCGGCATATAACCTGTGGCTTAATCGTCGGCGCGCAGTGCTGGGACGTGGTCCCGTGTTAATAGATGGGGGTTTAGTGTTTATGGTTTAACTTTATTGTAAGCTGTGTTTAACTCCAGTTTTTAAAACATTTCAACGTCGGGTGCGGTCATATGACCCCCACGTCCCGTTTCTTCAGCCCTCACATTTGGCAGAACCCCCAAATATAGCGCCGCCCCTATTTTGTCGGGGTTAACTGGCAGTGTCTCCAGATTTAACTGGAGTTTGTTTAGTTCAACTAGCAGATGGAGTAAATGTGGCATAAATTTGGCTAGGAGAGGCCTTTTGAGACGAATTTGTTTTTGATTTTGGGTGTAGAGATCATTCTGGAGCTGTTGGAAGTGTTTGCAGAGCCACCAGGGCATTCGATCTGTGAATTTTATAGCGTTTTTTGATCGTGGAGCCATCAGGGCCTAAGGGAAAGAGAGCTGCATTGGACTACCTTCATCCAATGGAGGTGATTTTGTAGTCATTTTAGACTGATTTGGGTCTTCTGAATCTATTTTTGCAGTCTATTTTTCCATTTGAGGCTTTTATACAGATGTAATCTCATTTTAAGAATTTAATCAAAGGAGGACTGAGCCTAATTAGAGGCTTTTGGACCCAGCGGAGGTAGCCCAAGAGAGGGGTGAACCGCTTAAACAATTATCTGCTGTCACTCTGTATATTTTGGCTGTTTATTTTCAGATTCTGATAGTTTAAACAATAAATTTTCATAAGCATGCTTTTCCCAAACAAGTTTATACAGTAAAAAAAACTTGTTATTTTATCATCAAACCTCTACACTTCAATTGCAGAACATATATTCTTGCTTATTCACACATAAAAACAGATCAATGAATACTTTGAACTTAAAAACAAATACTTTCATTGATCAAGATCTTTAGTGATTACATTTTATTTCTTTAGGCAGAGTCTGTAGAAGGGCCAGGTAGCCTCCGGATTCATCCTTTCTAGTAAAGGTGAAATATCCGGTGAATGCCCTCTACAGTCAATCTCTGTATGAGAAATTCTTTGTTCTCATGATTGCAGATCAGGTTGGTATCAAAGCTCTAGGTTTTTCTTAAGAGATTGTGAAATTTGTGCAAGTAAATTGTATTAGTTTGCAAAATTTGATGCTTACTAGGCTGAAACTGCAAAGAGGGGAAGGTTAATTGGTTAGAGAACAAGTTAATCCTCAACCAAGGAGGGCTAGAGTGCCATTACATCCACCTTCCATTTCATCCTCAGTAGCCTTTGAATCAGCCACAAACATGTCATCCAGAGAAGGAGAAGTACACGAGGAAATGGATCCCAAGGAAGAAGAAAGAGTCTTTAGAAAAGCTTTCTTGGATTTGACTAAGATGGTTAGGATCCTATACCAGGAGAGAAATGATAGGATTGCTGGAGAAGGGTCTAGAAACCAAAGAGAAGAAGGAGATTCTTCAGGAGGAAAGAAAGACAAAGATGAGTCTAACAAAGGGAATGGATGAAATGGTGATCCTTCATCTCCATCGTCATCCTCTTCCTCCACATCATCCTCTTCTACTTCTGTTAATCAGTCACATAAAACAAAAACCTCTTTTAAAAATCCTTTGTTGAAGCTTGATGTAAAGTTTGAGTTGCCAATGTTTAATGGTGATGTTAATGCAGAGAAATTGGATAACTGGATAAGATAGCTGGAAGTCTATCTAAGGATTCAGAATTTTCATGATGATGAAACAAAATTCCAATTAGCCTCTTTGAGAATGGATGGAGCAGCTTTGGTTTGGTGGGAAGCCAAGACTAGAGAGGAGATTAAAAAGCATGGTAAGATAACTCTAACATGGAATGAGTTTATTACTGCTATTAAAAAATAGTTTTATCCTCTTGCTCATATTCAGAAAGCAATCATGAATTGGCAAAATTTTAGGCAACTTAAAGGTCAAAATGTGCAAGATTATACCCAAGAGTTTAGAAGGAGAGCACTTATACTTGGAGTAGACTTACAAAGTCAAGACACCTTGTTGAAATACATAGGAGGTTTGCACAATTATCTGCAACATACTATTCTATTGTTCAATCCTACCAGCTTAGATGAAGTCTGTGTGCAGGCTACACATTTAGAAGCTAGAGGAAAGAATGCTTTTGATGCTTTTGATGAGGATAGTACTTTTAAAAACAAAGGAAAGAAGAGAGTTGCAAATTCAAGAAAGGACAAAGGAAAGCTCTTTTGCAAGAACTGTTCGAAGACAAGTCATGATGAAGATCATTGTTGGAAGCTTCATCCTGAACTGAAGCCAGAAAAATACAAGAACAAAAACAAGACCAAAGAAAAGGAGAAAACTGTTGCAACAGTTGAGCAAGACTTAGGGTCAGACTTAGGAGATGAGACAAAAAGCATAGGCATGGTTTTGAAGAACATTAAGGGGAAAGAAGTGGTGCAAGACACAATTCCTAGTTCTAGCTCTTTGAATTGTCACAAAGATACTCATGAAGAAAAGAGGAGGATAGAGCTTTTCCATGTGAGGGTAATTTCCAAACACACCAAAATTGACACACTATTTGATAGTGGGTCACAAGCGAATCTTATTTCTAAAGATTTGGTCAAGCAGCTGAAACTTGAGACCATTCCACATCCGAAGCCTTATCCACTTGGATGGATCTGCAAGGATGCCAACTTGCAAGTCTCAAGAAAGTGCATATTGCGCTTTGTAATAACTGCACACTTTCTTGACACAGTGGAACTTGATGTGGTGCCGCTTGATATCTCAGGTATTGTTTTGGGAAGTCCTTATTTATTTGACAAGAAGGCCATCTTTCATCGCCATGAAAACAAGTATCACTTGTTCAAAGATGGTAAAGAATACATTGTGAGAGCTCATAAGAAGAAGATGGAATCTTCTTTACTACATGCAGGTCAATTGAAAAGATTGGTTAATGTGAGTCAAAGTCTAACTTTGTTGATGTTGAAACGACCAGATTTTGAGCATTTGCCTTCTTATGATGTTGCTAATAATTTGTCTCAGTTTGATAATAGTTTGTCTTTGAGAAAATATGATGTTATGTTGCGCAAATTTCCTTTTGGGTCAGCCAATGCAGAAAATGAAGTGTCAATGCAGAGCAGTACAAGCAAGAAGGACAAAAAATTCAGCATGGGAAAAAGTTGGTTTCAGAATGGTACAATTCGCCATGGGAACAGTTTGCAAGGTGAAAGTCATTTTAAGTTTTTCTGGAAGTCTGATCAATGTAGAGAAATTTTATTTTCTGCAAAGTACAATTGCTGTTATGCAAATTTTAATCATTTGCAACATGACTCCGTCAATTTTAGCAATGGTAGATCAGTTGATTCCAGAGACAGGTTATCATTTTCTCAAAAGCTTCAATTGATGAAATCGAGTAGATTTCAGTTGTTTAAGGGTGGAAGAGTGGAGAATCAATCTCCACATCATTAGTTTCAGTAATCAGAAAGCTTTTGAGGGTCCAAAAGCTTCCCATTTGGGAGGTGTGATCAGGAGATCAAGTCTCTTGAAGAAAAATGCTCAAAAATGAAGTTTCTCAGAATTGCTCCAAAACAGATCGAATGGAAAGTGCTCGTCAATACAATCCCAATGCCATGAACGACACTCAAATCCGACTCCGTATGAGGAAGATATTCAGTTTTGAATTTTCTCAATTTCAGTTAAAAAAGGCCAAAATTTGACTTTGGGAAAAAAAATTATTTTTATTAAAAAAAAATATTCCACAGAATATTCTGGGAATATTCCACAGAATATTCTACGGAATACTCCGCTTATGGCCAATTACAGAGCGCCACGTGGCTAGCCCAGAGGCCGCCACGTGGGCCCCCCAAGTCGGTTTGGAATGGAATTTCAAAAATTTATATATGGAGTCGGCCGGAATCGAAAGCGGGTGGGCGCGTTAACAACCAACAGTTTTAACCATTGGACCATGGTTTGGTTCTTGTTAAAACATTGGTCCGCACATATATTTAAACGTTGTGGTTGAATGGGCGGGGACTATAAAGGGGACAGCCCTTACGGGCCAGCCCCGTACACATATAACCTCCGACATATAACCCGTGGCTTAATCATCGGCGCGCAGTGCTGGGACGTGGTCCCGTGTTAATAGCCCGGGGGTTTAATGTTTATGGTTTAACTTTATTGTAAGCCGCATTTAACTCCAGTTTTTAAACCATTTCAACGTCGGGTGCGGTCATATGACCCCCACGTCCCGTTTCTTCAACCCTCACATTTGGCGGAACCCCCAAATATAGCGCCACCCCTATTTTGTCGGGGTTAACTGGCAGTGTCTCCAGATTTAACTGGAGTTTGTTTAGTTCAACTAGAAGATGGAGTAAATGTGGCATAACTTTGGCTAGGAGAGGCCTTTTGAGACGATTTTTTTTTATATTTTGGGTGTAGAGATCATTATGGAGCTGTTGGAAGTGTTTGCGGAGCCACCAGGGTATTCTATCTGCGAATTTTACAACGTTTTTGATCGTGGAGCCATCAAGGCCTAAGGGAAAGAGAGCTGCATTGGACTACCTTCATCCAATGGAGGTGATTTTGTAGTCATTTTAGACTGATTTGGGTCTTCTGAATCTATTTTTGCAGTCTATTTTTCCATTTTAGGCTTTTATACAGATGTAATCTCATTTTAAGCATTTAATCAAAGGAGGACTGAGCCTAATTAGAGGCTTTTGAACCCAGCAGAGGTAGCCCAAGAGAGGGGTGAACCGCTTAAACAATTATCTGCTGTCACTCTGTATATTTTGGCTATTTATTTTTCAGATTCTGATAGTTTAAACAGTAAATTTTCATAAGCATGCTTTTCCCAAACAAGTTTATACAGTAAACAAAACATGTTATTTTATCATCCAACCTCTACACTTCAATTGCAGAACATATATTCTTGCTTATTCACACATAAAAACAGATCAATGAATACTTTGAACTTAAAAAAAAATACTTTCATTGATCAAGATCATTAGTGATTACATTTTATTTCTTTAGGCAGAGTCTGTAGAAGGGCCAGGTAGCCTCCGGATTCATCCTTTCTAGTAAAGGTGAAATATCTGGTGAATGCCCTCTACAGTCAATCTTTGTATGAGAAATTCTTTGTTCTCACGATTGCAGATCAACGTAGGCCTCCTCCTCTACGTGGTGTTATGACCCCCTTGAATCCCACTTAAGTCACAACGTTGTGCTACTATGTGGATGTATTATTTCACTTAAGTGAGTTAGACCCTCTTCACTCACTTTTTATTTATTTACAAACTATATACGGAAAACTAAAAAAAATAAATTATTCCAATTAGTTGTCGCTAATTAGGAATATTACAAAGGAAAGTGAGTTTTTGAGGGCACGAGTAAGAAACCAAGAATTCATAGCAATGGAAGTAGAGAGGTTACAGACTAGCCACATCCTACCTCGTGAGAGTAGAGTAAGTAAGACGGTTAGGGTTGGCGGGGTGGTCGATACCCTAAACTGATACCAAAGAATCCCAACCGTAGATATCATACCTTGGATTCAACGGGAAAAGGGTTGGTAGATGTCACAAGAATACAATATAAACCATGGAGATATGATATGCAAAGTACAATGTATCATAACAAATCCCAAATCATTTAACACGTAACAGGGATAGAACAAAAAAACCTTTAATAAATTCCTTTCCTATGTATTGTTGTGGCTGAAATATTAACTTGAAAATTTAGGCATGTTAGTCCCACGGTCAAATCATTATCATAAATATAAAATTTAAACTTAAGTTAGTTTATAAATTTAGAATGCTGAGGGACAGAAATCCGATACAAAAAGCACCTAATCATAGGGATAAATAATTAGGTATATGAATTTGAATGTGACAATACAAACTTTATAACTTAGGTGTATGGTAATTAGAGTGATAATCATAATATACATGATAATGTCAAATAGTCAACCTTTATTAGATTTAAAGGAATCATAATAATAAGGGTAAAATTAAATATTTTATTTATTTATTTATGTATGTTGATGTTACAGGTGGTATCAGAGAAACGCTCATATGCTGCGACCCAAAAGGGTAACTTAAATAATAATTGTTGCATGTAAAATTGGGCACAGAAAATAGAAAATACAAATGATAAGGGGATCGATGCATCAAGTACCCCAGAATAAAAGGGAACCTACACCCCAAACCAATCCGGAAATAAATCCAGAAATGTGGATACAGTTGAGTGTAGATCAACACCAAGAGACTAGTATACTGTTGGAGGAACAACAACATCAAACAAGTATACTGTTGAGTACAGTGCAGAAGCTACAGGAATAAATGGTCCGAGTAAGGAGTGACAATGAAATATTGATGCACGAATAGGAGAGGTTACTAAAAATCCTTTCCGACAAGCAGAATCAAGGAGTGGTGCAACCTAGTCCTGAAAGGGACACTTAGGGAGAAAACGAATGATAACGATAAACTAATGACAAAACTAATGACAGAATAGAAGGGATTTATTCACAACAAAGAAATAAGAACATAAATTATAATGAAGCCGAATCTGGTAATGTGTCTGATCAACAAGAGATAAATAAATAAAAAGTGGAACTAAAGCGTGAGTTCCGAAAAATCAAACCACCTAATTTTGATGGGGAAGTCAAAGAAGTGGCTGAAGCTTGGTTAGTTAATATCAAAAAGTAATTTCAGATTTATGAATATAGAAGTAACCTTAAAGCTCATTTGGCCATTCATTAGTTGAGAGAGAAAGCTACCCTGTGGTGGGAGGAAGTCAAAAATGTTCAAAATGTCGAAGATTAAATGTAACATGAGATGAATTCCAACTATATTTCAAATATTTAACATAAAGTCTCTATGATGAAAATTCTAGGGAATTTCATCATTCAAGTATGGGACATATGATAGTGGATGAATTCATAACCAAGTTCACATCCTTATTAAGATATGTGCCTTACCTAAGAGATGAGAAGGCTAAGGTTCAACAGTTCTAGAGCAATTTACCTGCTCACATGAAGGAACAAATCTAATTCGTGAGTCTAAGGACAATGGACAACGAAATTCAAAAATCATGAATGTGCTACCAATAGTCCAAGGCAAAAGGATAAATAGGCAGGAACTGACTACCAAAGAAGTGGTAGAAAAATAATTCAAATTATAAAAATACTAGCTCTAGTAATTTAAGAATTCTGCAAGAAAATCAGCAAGCAAGAAATTTGGAGGAAATCATCAGAGAACAAAATGGCCTATATAAGAATTACCCACATAGGCTTCCAGTAAGATAGAACATGGACAAGCCCAGAAACCTTCCCTAAAATGATGGGGGTGTGGTGAGGGACACTATTACAGGAACAACCCTCAACGGGGAAGAAATGGAACAACAACTAACCTGTAAGAAGCCTCTACGGTGGGAGATGTGGCTCGAAATATTCCTAGAATTAATGCAACTCTAGAAGACCAGCAAACAGACTACCAACCAACAATGATATAATTAGAATGTAAGTTATTTTCATAAATTTTTTCTATTTTGGTTGACCCAGGTGCCATTTTAAGTTATTTAAACCCTCGAATAGTAGAAATTTGTAACTTGCAAAGTGAGAAATTCAAAAACCCTAGCTGGTATAGCTAGTTACTAGGGCAAAGAGAAGAGTTCTTTCCAAGGTTCCAAGCTGTTCTTTGGAAATTAAAGAACAATAGTTAAATTTAGAACTAAATATTCTACCTTTGGGATCCTATGACATACTATTGGGTATGGACTAGTTAGAAAGACACTAGTATCTGGTGGATTGTAAGGAAAATGTTATATACTTTAGAGTGGAGGATGAGACATGCCAATAATTACAAGGAATTAAGAAACCTTTACAATTACGTACCATCACATCATCTCGCTTTACTAAATGCATCAGAAAAGGATGTCATATTTATGACATTCAAGTGGGATTTGCTAACTCTAAGGAAAATACCCCTATGCTGTAAAATATACAGTTGTTATAAGATTTAATGGACGTATTTCCAGAAGATGTACCAGGTTTACCCCCAAAAAGAGACATTGACTTCAATATTGAACTAATGCCCGGTACAACACTAGTTTCAAGAGAACCATATCGGATGAGTGTACTCGAGCTAACAGAATTGAAAATGAAACCGAAAGAACTATTGGATAAGGGGTATATTCTACCAAGTGTATCTCCTTGGGGAGAACCAATTTTGTTTGTAAGGAAGAAGGATGGAACCATCCCAATGTGCATGGATTATAGGATAGTCAAGAATAAATAGCTGCTGCCACGTATATATGATCTATTCGATCAGGTAAAGGGAGTGACTATATTTTCGAAAATAGACTTAAGATCTAGATATCACTAGATTTGAAACAAAGATGACGATATTTACAAGACAACCTTTCGCACCAGATATGGGCATTATGAGTTTTTTGTATTACCATTTGGCTTAATCAATGCACCAGAAACATTCACGAGTCTGATGCATGGCATATTTCACCTTTTTTCGGGAAAGTCTGTTGCTATATTCATTGAAAACATTTTGATTTATTCAAGAACCATGGAACAACAAAAGGAGCACTTAAGGCTAGTGTGGGAGATGTTGAGGAGACATCAACTGTATGCCAAGTTCAATAAATGTTATTTTTTCAAAGAACAAATACAATATTTAGGCCATGTCATTTCCGCTAAAGGTATAGAAGTAGATCCGAAGAAATCCAAAACTATCATGGAATGGAGAGTACCCCAGAACGTGGCTCATATCCATTATTTTATGGGATTGGTTGTGTATTATAGATGTTTCATAGAAGGATTCACGAAGATTTTTTTTCCTATTACATCCTTGCAGAGGAAGGGAAAATTTTTTAGATAGACTAGTGAATGTCAGACTAGTTTCAAATTAAAGTTAAAACATTTTGTGACTACTGCCCAGTATTGAGGTTAGAAACCCTAACAAGGAATTTTAAGTATGTACTGACGGTTGTAAGGAAGGAGTAGGAGAAATTTTATCCCAAGAGGGAAGGGTTGTTTCCTATGAGTCAAGAAAATTAAAGGAGCATGAACATCGATATTTAGCTTATGATTAGAGCTAACAGTGGTAGTGCATGCACTTAGAGTGTGGAGACATTACTTATTGGGAAAAATATTTGTGTTGAATACAAGTCGCAATAGTTTAACGATCTATTTTAAGAAAGTTGATTTGAACACTCGCCAAGCAAGGTGGAATGAATTTTTAAGTGAATTTTATTTTGGCATTTAGTGTGTTAAAAGAAAATAAAATCATGTGGCTAATGCCCTAAGAAGAAAAATTCATTGTGTATATGAAATCTTCATTAAATCAAGTATAATGTAAATTTCTGGATCAAATAAAATAAGAAGATGAGAAGGATCCTGAATACCGGTTCTTATTGCAACAAATGGAGGAAACCAAAAAACAGGAAAGATCATTGCATTATAGAATTAACAAGGACCAGCTTTTAACCTTTAAAGGAAAATTGTATATTCCAAATCAGATGAGTTTGACAAAACTGAAGTTGAATGAATATCACCGCAGTAATTATTCAGGATACCCAGGATACTAGAAAATGCTGACAGAAATCAGGAAAGTTTATTTCTGGCCTGGTATGTGGAGGAATATTGTTGAATATTTAAACAAATGTCTATAATGTCAAGAGGTTAAGGTGAAGCATCAACATCTAGCAGGATTGTTGCAACCCATACCTATACCTAAATTGAAATGGGAGGTTACTTGCAGGATACTACTGTATCTCGCCTATAGAAAGGTTGTTATTTCACTTACCATTTGTGTTATCTTATACAAAGAAAACAATTTGTTGTTCTCTTTTTTTGTGGGGGTAGTTGACTCTGAAGATTGTGTCAGCTTTTCCTAGCAAGATTTCCCAGTCATCAATTCCCCTTTTTTTCCCTTTGATCTCTGATGATATGATTAAAGAGAAATTGTATGTCACTGCATTTGGGAAATTTTTATGAGTGAATAAGGGATAATTGTATTTTAAAATTTTTAAACTACATATTCCAACCACATGAAATTAATCATAACAATTTTTTTATATTATATTTTTCTTTTTTTCATTAATCGTTTTTAATTAAATATAAAATTTTAATATGTTGATTATATTAGTTTTTTAATTAATTCTGACATTAAAATATAAAATTTTAAAATTTTAGAATAATTTTAACTAATTTTCAAGTATTTAATTGAATGTATATTTATTTCAAAATTATATTAAAAATTACATAAAAGTAACAATTTAAAGATAATTCGATTTTTAAAAATTACAATATACATACCAAGTTCTAAAAATATAATAAATAAATAGATACAAAATATTATTTTTTGGTTGGCCTAACTCGCGTGGATTTTAATTATTTCTTAGATAATATTTTAGTATTTAAATTTTTTCTTATTGTAAAAAAAAATTCTACTAATATTGTAAAAAACATATACAAAATGCACTTTAGTATTATTTAATATTAATTTATTGTTAGGTATTAATATTTTGGTAAATATTTTCATGTAGTAATTATAAAACCATGAATCCATTATTAATAAAGCAAGTAATATTAGTAATTGATATCATTTGAAACTAGGGAATTGGTAGAGATATATATAAATAAATTATGAAGGAGTTTGAAAGAGTACCTCTCACATAAACTTTAATTAAATATAAAAATCCATTGTCATGCCCCTATAGTCACCCACATTGGAGTTTGATTTAGCGCACCCAGATGACCCATCACTATAGGTTTGTGGTGTATTGTGGCTCATTTCATCTCATCGATTTTCTCAATCTGAAAGTATGTGATTCCATACTACGCCTCACTATTTAAATTTCATGATTATTAAAATTCATAAGCTTAACACCTATTAAAGTAGTTATATATTCATTCCAAATAATCATTCCTTAGGATAACCAATATGCAAATGATATCAATGAAAGTAATATTGCAGAATCAACAACCCAATTGGCCTAACAGTTGTCAAATATTCAAATGATTTACAACTAAGTGAACTCTAGCCTTCTATAGTAATTTAAAAATTATAAGAGCACACAATTTATACAAACCTATCCCCAAATTTATTATTTTATTTACTGCCATTGATCACAACTTTGTCATAGATCAAAAATGTTTCACTTGATAGAAATATTAAGTACTCTCATATGCATGCAAGGTTTGAAGAATTAAGTTAAGTGAAGGAAATCATGTTAATTATAATATTATAATTCAAGTAAGGAGTTAAAAATTCAATGCCTTGTCAATAAAATCTAAGTTAAGGAAAATAAAAATATCTATTTATGTTAAAGTGAAGTTAGAAAAGTTTAGTTAAAGCATCAATTCATAATTTGCATGACGAAAAGAAAGTTAGAGTTTGCATGATTCCATATTTAGAAAGTTTAGAGCTTCTATATTCATGGTTGGGTCATTTTAATGTGAAGTGAGAAGAGATAATAACAACGGATGTATATGAGAAAATAATTAATGAATAAAACTTATTTATTCAAGAAGAACCTTGTGTACTTATTTGTCTTCTGTTTCGATGGTTATATCTACCTCTAAATAACAATTAGTATCAGAGCAATGTTTAGCAAGGTAAAGGATCTAAGAAACTCATGAGTGACTTCCACTAAGAGCCTTGCTTATTGTGAGTAGCCCGAAAATCAAAGTTTGCATCCATTAGTCCATAAGTAGAAACTAGAGATCATTGAGAGTTTGTAAACCAAATTGCTAGAATATTAGGGTGATTATCCTAGAGAGCCACCACCATATAAAGAGGAAAGAGTCACCGTCACTCACCATAAAAGGAGTCCCTAGCATAAGCTGTAGTCATGAGCCTCCATAAGAATATGTGTAGAATAGCTTAGGAATGTTGCTAGTAGTTGTTGGGCACTAACATTAAAGTGAATGTTAAAATATTTAGTTTTAAATATAATCAAGTGTATGTGATGTCCATTTCTAGAAGGCTGACACAATAAAAATGACTTTCATGGGTCATCAAGCAAGGCTGAATAAAATCGAGAAAAAAATCGAAAGGAAGATCCAAAATACGTTGAATAGCTCACAAAGGTTCTCGCCATAGTCGAGGCATATAAAATACAAGTAGATTAAGTAAAAAAAATCAAGGATGAATGGATGAAGATAGATCTGGTAACACTTCCAAAATTTACTGGTAAAAATTTTAAATTTTGGGAAAGTTTTCAAAATGAAAACTTTTCTTTGATGTAAAGAGTTCATTGAGTATCGATGTAATAACCCATATGATGAAGTATGTGATGCCTTATTATTGGGTATTATAAAACATGCATTATATGAGAACTCCTTGTGCAAAGTAGCAAAAACTACATCTTCCTAGGAAGCATTTCATTCAATCATTCAACCCATTTTATTCAATCATGTTCCTAGAGCCTAAAATAACTATGTAGATATCATTGTAAATAATATTCTAGATTGGAAATTACCACATGCATAAATAAGAGGGAAACCATAAAAATAAAATGGCGACAATATCATAAAACCATGCATAATAATATTATTTATAAAAATATCCATCATAAGTGTGTAGAATCCATTACTCTAAATACATCCAACATGTCTATAGCATTCTATCATCATACATACAATTATGATACTTGGGTGTGCCTTACCCGAATTCTTGTCGATGTGGAAATGATAAAATTGTAAAGATAAACAAGTATTGGGCCTCTAGATCTAGAATTAGTTCTTCCCTTACATTAGTGCTTCTAGGAGAGAGATTCCTACACGGGTCATTATGTTTAACACATTCATGGTATGTGAGTAGAGTTGGAATTTATATCATGTTTGGAAAATAAAAAATAAATTTTTGTGTAAGAATGCATTGCGCTGGAATTCTAGCACTTGCATTATGGCTCCCTCATATGTCCTCAATTGCATTTGTATATAGAGAAACTTTTTGCAAAAGTGGATATGGAGGTAGTACATTTATGCAAATTATTACCCATATTTTGGGGCTACAACAACATATACTTTCCACAAGTAATCACCTACCATGGGCTCTCTAGCTCACTTGGCCCATTCTCAAGATTTGATTCTAGTCCCCATTCATAGAAAGTTAGTTTTGTTATTCAAGAATGTTAGGAGTTACATGGAAAATAATAATTTTCCAATGTTGTAAAAGTTCTTTAATTTAAAAATTTTCGTATCATGTGTCTACTTACTTGCAAATTAAAGTGCTAAGCAAATCCAAACCAGGGAAACACTAAAAAGCTACCTTCGAAGGTCATAACAAATGGATAGACATTAAGCCCTAATAAGGAAAAAAAAACCCTTATATCTCTATAATTGATTACTATGACTTTGCTTCTACTCTTTTCAAATTTTGTTTTAGATATTTTTTTTCTTCTTGTAAGCTTTGAAATCATTTTTTTCTTTAACATATCACTTCTTATAGTAATTGATTAACAATAATAATTATCTTTACAAATATAGAAATTCTTTGGTGCTTCATTAAAAGATGCTTTATCTTGATATACCTTTTTAATTGTTTATATATATATATATATATATATATATATATATATATATATATATATATATATATATATATATATATATATATATATATATATATATAACTTCCTTATTCATGTAAATAGAAATTTACTTAAAAACCCCATAATTAAATTAATTAATTTAAAATTTGCAAACGTTTACCACTCTTCTTTTCTATATAAAATAAAAATGTGTTTATATATATGAAAAAGATAAATACCAAATATATATATATATATATATATATATATATATATATATATATGCATTTAAAATTATTTATATCAAATATAATTACTTGACTTTCTAGTATAAATTATAAGAAACATAAAATAAAAATGAATAATAATGACAAAAGTGAATCTAATGTAATGATGTAATAATGGGAGTGAATCTTTGAAAATTCTCAATTCTCCAAAAATTCCTATTTCAATTTTATTATAAAATAATCTCAAATTTACAAAAATTTAATAAAAACTAACGTAAATTCAATATTCCAAATAAAAATATTTGCGAAAAGATCTCTGACAATTCTTTTAACTATGCCATTAATGACCATAGATTTTGAATCAATACATATCATTCCATGCGTTCAGATCATCATACTTGGTGAAGTATTCTGATCTCTCATTATTGATATTTCCTTCTCTCGCTTCTATATAGCACTTGGGAAGGTCTGTAGGGGGAGGCTCCAATGTTGCCAAAGGACCCTGACCGTTCTACACTAGGAACACCATATTTAATCCCCATGTAAAATGGTCATCTAAATGGCAGTGCAGAAACCACTCTACACTAGGAACACCATATTTAATCCCCATGTAAAATGGTCGTCTAAATGGTAGTGCTAAAACAAAATTCTTGTCCAAAGAAGGAAGATAATTTGCATTTAATATCAATTTGTAATCTGGGAATATGTAACCACTGGTTTATTCATTAAATAATTGTTAAGCTATTTGTTAGGATTTTGCAAACATTTACTATTATTTTGTTTAAGAAAACATTGTGGATATAAATTTAATTTTTAATAATGGAAATTTATTATGGAATTGGTTCCATAAGTAAAAGACTGATGGTAAAAATTAATTTCAAAATCTGAAAGTTGGTTGAACAAAATTCAGTTGAAACAGTTGCCCAACCTCTGACGATAAAAGTGGAATCCCAGTGAGGTTTAGGGGTTCTCTATTTTTGAATTGGAAAAAAAATAAAATATTGGAAAAAGATTCCTATATTGGTATTAACTAGAGGAATCCTACAAATTTCTGTGGATAATGGAATTGGAAACTGGACCAGATTGTCCCGAGGTCTCTTCCAGAAATTATATTAACCATACGGCTCAGGCTCAGAGCACAGGGGAGAGTTGGAGGTCGTAATAGCCTCACTCATGGATGGGAGGTATAATATCAGTCACAGAAGCAGACAGATAAGTATTATGTTTATTGTAATTTGTTGAATTAGAATTTTTGTAAAAGTTACAGATCTGGTTAATCAGTAGGAAACATTTCATGTTCTTTTGTGTTATAGATAATATATTATAAAGAAAAGCATCATTGCTCTTTAAATGTCTAAAAGAGGACCGTAAACCCAGACCCCTCGAAAGAAGGTTCTAGGTAGATCGTCCTTGCTGCATATGATATTACATGGACGGTTATGGTCCAGACATACTATCTAACTAGTTATATAAAGAAAGAATATTGAACTGGGAAAAGAGAATAGTAGTACAGAAGTAAAACAAATAAGTCTGAAATGGAACGTGTAAAGGAAAAATAAAATCATGTCCTGATTGAATATTTATCATATATGCAGTACGAAATAATTTTGAATATGCTTTCCAGATATCAATATATATATAACAGTGTAGAAGAGAACATTCCAGTAATGGAATTCTAAATACACAGGATTTGTTAACTCATTTGAGAAAGGAAACTAAGCATTTAAACTGTAAACATATTCACTTCAGAAAAGAAAACAGTTAAAAGGAGGGTTTCCTGAAATTAAACAATTCTGGTAGATTGTGGAACTGTATATAAACACCAGCAATTTAGTCTAATGAAAGTATAACTTAACAAGGTGGTAGAAGAATTAAATTGTAAATAAAAAAATAATATGAGCAAATAACTCAGGAATGAGAACGAACTTCACTAAAGAAACTATGAAGGAAACTCTTAAATCTTACAATCAAAATAACAACCTGCGAGATGCAAAATACCATTGACATATCAATTAAATGATTTCTCTTCACCATTGAACAAGTCGTAGTTAAAATCTGTAAGCTACAACCTAATTTATTAAGCTAAGCTCAAATTCTATCATCTGTAATGACAGAGATTTACTTAGTAAACAAGAGGTAACATTAATATTCCAATAGATGCCTTCAAATTAATTATACATAGCCAAGTGAGGCACTGTCCATAACCCACAGTTAAAACCTCATTTTTAAACTAACAAGTTCTTGAGAACGGAAAAGAAAATTATTTACACAAGAGTAAAATCCCAATAACATCCAAGCCTTGATGTATAGCTTCATTCTAAAATAAATATTAAGCAGAAATTTAAATTAGTAATTGATCAAGCATCGAAGGAAGGAATCCTCGCCTGCAGAATAAGTAGAGGTGAGTATTACAACTCAGAATAGTGAGGAAAATTCCAGAGGAAATGTTCTTATTACTCACCAGTGACGATGGTTGAGAGTGAGAGAATCTTGACTGGAAATTAAAACACATTGCAGAGAAAACCAATTTGTACCTACCATAAAAAAATTCACAATATAACAGTAATAACTGGTATAAATCATGGTTCAAATGTATTGGAAGGTTTTGAAATATTTAAGGAAAAATAACACATACTGTATAAAGAAACCCTATTAACAAAAATATAAAACATGCAGTAAGAAAAAAAAAATACCTTGCTGTTATAAGTTCGTGGACTAACTCATAGCGAAGAGGAAATCTATGAATTCATAATGAACTTGTTCATCAGAGATGCAGCTGGAAGGAACAGAGGCAAAGGAATTTTCCTTGCTGAGAGATCTGAGGAATTATAGCAGGATTTCCTAAGTAAAAAGAAGAAAACACATGCCAATTTAACAGAGCCATGGAAGCAATGATGAGCAGTGATCTAAATCATCGTGGTGACCAGTCGAAACTGAGCATCCTTGAAGTCTGGAAAGAAAATAGTACTGGACTAGACGTCCTAATCCCTTATCCAGAATTACTACTAAATATTGCTACTCTGGTGCTGAGCACGGGGGGAGATGAGGATGTAATAGGCTCCATCATGGTAGGGAGGACATCATCAACAATTTCCAAAGTGAGATAAGAAAACAGTTCGCTTGAAAGGTAAGAGCTAGGAAAACTGCCTATGAAAGTTCTATTTAGACGTAGATTATTTTATAGATAATAAAAATAATGTTTAATTTCTAAATAAGTAAATGTGTTTATCATTATTTTATCTGGCTAAAGATTTCGTTACAGTCAAATAATAAGAAAACCATATATGTTGAATTATATAAATATGTGCATATTTATTGAAGGCATGATTAATAAAATTTTGGTAAATATTTACATATATTTTTCATTCCTAGAGGTATGGTACTCTCTTTAGTATAAGGGAAGGTATTTTATAGAATATAAAAGGAGAAACCATACCAAAGATAAAATAAAAAACTTTTTATAAGGTGGAAAATTTTTAGTTTAGTCTAGGGTAGAAACCCTGGACAGAACAAGTCATTTTCCTTTAATTATTCTATGTTCTACACAGAAAAGTGAGTTACAGAAGTAACTTAGAATTCTTGATGGTCCATAACTCAGTTACGTTATTAACTGGAGCATAGAAAATTCACCAAAAGAAAACAGAATTAAGTAAACAATATCAGTTTTCCCATAATATTTATGATACTTATGTCTGAAGGAGATATATATATATATATATATATATATATATATAAACCAAAACATTGTAAAATAATTATGGTTATGAGTTGAAGCTTCAAAATAACCCATAATATAGACAAAATTATCTTATTGAAAAAAGGTAGAAATCATATCATGCCGAAAGAAGAGACTGGAGAAATGATATGTAGATAACCAATAACAAACTAACACATTATAAAGGTACCTTGAAACAGATTCGAGTACAGATATCCAAACAGAAATGTGAAGTTTCAAATACAAAACAATATACAACCCCAAGGGAGAAGCTACCTTAAAGCTAACTGGCTCTGTGCCAAAAATGAAGGTAATAGACCAAGACCCATAACAAAGAACAGTGTGATATATCATTTAAATATATATATATATATATATATATATATATATATATATATATATATATATATATATATATATATTTATATATATATATAAATCTTGTCAAGTCAAGAAATAAACCCTTCTCAAGTTGGAGCCGATGGTTTGGATGAAGTAACAATCTAAAAGGGGTGAAATTATACAAATAATACAACCCTCAACTAGGGCGAGGCCCACTGTAAATTAACCAAAACAAAGAAACTCAAAAACAACACTAAAGGTTACAAATGATAATGGAGGCTACGAGTTCTCGGGAAATATCCAGAGAGGAAAGAAGGGGTGGTTTTGCATCTAGGGTCAACCACCAAACTTGAAATTCTATGTACCTATGACAGCGGAATTAAGCCGACATTATGAAGATGAAATGAATATTGTTTATGGAAATATTTTCTTGATAGGAACCGAAGTAATGCCTACATAGAAACCAAACTGTATTAGGGTTTAATATTAACAATCTCTGAGCCAAAGTTACCAGAAAATATTTCATTAACACAGGGTTCATAGGTATTACCTTAGCCATGAAGTTCGATATGGCCCAATGTTGAAACCCTGCGCGGATAATCACAACAAAGTGACACATTGACTCAAGAATTGACAGAGAAAGTTTGAATGTAACTAAAACATATATGTTTGACAAATTTTGTTCAAATTATAGGGGGTTGTTGAAGTCGAAGGGTCGAAGCAGACTCTAGAAAACGGAAAGCTAGGAGCCACATCAAGGGCTTCACTCCACAACTGAGATACAATAGCATAAACACTGAAAATAAACATTGAACCTACTAAATGGAGTAATAAGTGGACAACTAAGTAAAAGGAAGCAAGTAACTGAACATAAACCTGAAACATAGAGCAAAACTATGTATTGACAACATAGTCATCTCTTAAAAGACTATAAATGGACAATTGGTCTCATTACCTAGCCAAAGGGTGCAAGGAAAGTGAGTTTTTTAAGGGTGCGAGCAAGAAACCAAGAATTCATAGCAATAGTGGCAGAGAGGTTGCAGAGCGGCCACATCCAGCCTCACGAGAGTAGAGTGAGTAAGACGATTAGGGTTGGGGGGGTGGTCGATACCCTAAACCGGTACCAAAGAATCCCAACTGTAGATATCATACCTTGGATTCAATGGGAAAAGGGTTGAAAAATGTCACAAGAATGCAATATAAACCATGTAGAGATGATTTTCAAGGTACAACATATCATAGCAAATCCCAAATTATTTAACACCTGACAGGGGTAGAACGAAAAAACCTTTAATAAATCGCTTTCGTATGTACTATTGTGGCTGAAATATTAACTTGACAATTTAGACATGTTAGTCCCACAGTCAAATCATTATCATAAATATAAAATGTAAACTTAACATAGTTTATAAAGTTAGAATGCTGAGGGACAGAAATCTGATACGGAAAGTGCCTAATCATAGGGATAAACACTCAGGTTTATGAATTTGAATGTGACCATACAAAGTTTATAACTTAACTGTATGGTAATTACAGCGATAATTAAAATATCCATGATAATTTCAAATAGTTAACCTTTATTAGATTGAAAGGAATCATAATAATAAGGGAAAAATTAAATATTTTATTTATTTATTTATGTATGTTGATGTTACAGGTGGTATCAGAGAAACGTTCATATGCTGGGACCCGAAAGGGTAACTTAGATAATAATTGTTGCATGGAAAATTGGGCACAGAAAATAGAAAACACTAATGATAAGGGGATCGATGTATCAAGTACCCCAGAATGAAAGGGAACCTACACCCCAAACCAATTCGGAAATAAATCCAGAAATGTGGATACAGTTGAGTGTAGATCAACACCAAGAGACTAGTATACTGTTGGAGGAACAACAACATCAAACAAGTATACTGCTGAGTACCATGCAGAAGCTACAGGAATAAATGGTCTGAGTAAGGAGTGACAATGAAAGACTGATGCAGGAATAGGAGAGGTTACTAAAAATCCTTTCCGACAAGCAGAATTAAGGAGTGGTGCAACCTAGTCCTGAAAGGGACACTCAGGGAGAAAAAAAATGACAACGATAAACTAATGACAAAACTAATGACATACTAGAAAGGATTCACTCACAATGAAGAAATTAGAACATAAATTATAATGAAGCTGAATCTAGTAATGTTTCTGATCAACAAGAGATAAATAAACAAAATGTGGAACTGTAGGACGAGTTCCGAAAAATCAAACCACCTAATTTTGATGGGGAAGTCGAAGAAGTGGCTGCTGCTTGGTTAGTTAATATGAACAAGTAATTTCCGGTTTATGAATATAGCACTAACCTTAAAGCTTGTTTGGCCATTTATTAGTTGAGAGAGAAAGCTACCCTGTGGTGGGAGGAAGTAAAAAATGTTCAAAATGTCGAAGATTAATTGTAACATGAGATGAATTCCAACAATCTTTCAAGGATAAATATTTAACATAATGTTTCTATGATGAAAATTCTAGGGAATTTCATGATTTAAGACTGGGACATATGACAATGGATGAATTCATAACCAATTTCACATCGTTATTAAGATATGTGCCTTACCTAAGAGATGAGAAGGCTAAGGTTCAACAGTTCTAGAGCATTTTACCTACTCACATGAAGGAATGAATCTAATTCATGAATATAAGGACAACGGAAAGTGAAATAAAAAAAGCACGAGAGTGCTACCAATAGTCCAAGGCAAAAGGAGAAATAGGCAAGAACTGGCTGCCAAAGAAGTGGAAGAAAAATAATTCAAATTATAAAAGTACTAGCTCTAGCAATTTAAGAATTTTGCAAGAAAATCAACAAGCAAGAAGTTTGGAAGAAATCATTAGAGAACAAAAAGGCCTATATAAGAATGACCCACATAGGCTCCCAGTAAGCTATAACATGGGCAAGCCCAAAAACCTTCCCTACAATGATGGGGGTCTGGTGAGGCACACTATTATAGGAACTACCCTCAGCGGGGATGAAATGAAACAACAACTAACATGTAAGAAGCCTCTACGGTGGGAGATGTGGGCTGAAATATTCCCAGAATTAATGCAACTTTAGAAGACCAGCAGACAGACTACCAACCAACAATGATATAATTATAATGTAAGTATTTTCATGAACTATTTCTATTTTGGTTGATCGAGGTGCCATTTTAAGTTATTAAAACCCTCAAATAGTAGAAAATTGTAACTTACAAAGTGAGAAATTCAAAAACCCTAGTTGGTACAGCTAGTTACTATGAAAAAGAGAAGAGTTTGTGCCAAGGTTCCAAACTATTATTTGGAAATTGGAGAACAATAGTTAAATGTAGAACTGAATATTCTACCTTTTAGATCATATGACATACTATTAAGTATGGATTGGTTAGAAAGACACTAATCTTTGGTGGATTGTAAAGAACATATTATATACTTCAGAGCGGAGGATGGGACATGCCAATAATTATAAGGAATTAAGAAACCTTTACAATTACATCCCATCACATCATCTCACTTTAGTAAATGCATCAAAAAAGGATGTGATATTTATGCCATTCAAGTGGGATTTGCTAACTCTAAGGAAAATATCCCTATACTGGAAAATATACAATTGGTAGATGATTTAATTGATGTATTTCCAGAAGATGTACCAGGTTTACCTCCAAAAAGAGACATTGACTTCACTATTGAACTAATGCCCTGTACAACACTAGTTTCAAGAGAACCATATCAGATGAGTGTAACGAGTTAACAGAATTGAAAATGAAAATGCAAGAACTATAGGATAAGGGGTATATTCGACCAAGTGTATCTCCTTGGGGAGAACCAATGTTGTTTGTAAAGAAGAAGGATGGAACCATCCCAATGTGCATGGATTACAAGACAGTCAAGAATAAATACGTGTTTCCACGTATATATGATCTATTCGATCAAGTAAAGGGAGCGACTGTTTTTTCAAAAATAGACTTAAGATATAGATATCACTAGATCCAAATCAAAGATGAGGATATTTACAAGACAACATTCGCACCCGATATGGGAATTATGAGTTCGTGGTATTACCATTTGGCTTAATCAATGCACCAGCAACATTCTCAAGTCCAATGCATGGCATATTTCACCTTTTTTTGGGCAAGTTTGTTCTTATATTCATTGACAACATTTTGATTTATTCAAGAACCATGGAAGAGAACAAGGAGCACTTAAGGCTAGTGTGGGAGATGTTGAGGAGACATAAACTATGTGCCAAGTTCAACAAATTTGATTTTTTCAGAGAAAAAAAAACAATATTTAGGCCATGTCATTTTCGCTGAAGGTATAGTGGTAGATCTGGAGAAATCCAAAACTATCATGGAATGGAGAGTACCCCAGAACGTAGTGGATAACCGTTCTTTTACGAGATTGGCTGGGTATTATAGACGTTTCATAGAAGCATTTGTGAAGATTTCTTTTCCTATTACATCCTTGCAGAGGAAGGGGAAAGTTTTTAGATGGACCAATGAATGTCAGATTAGTTACAAATTAATGTTAAAAAATTTTATTACTATTCCTCGGTATTGAGGTTATATGCCCCAACAAGGAATTTGAAGTCTACACCGACAGTTGTAAGGAAGGAGTAGGAGAAATATTATCCCAAGAGGGAAGGGTTGTTGCCTATGAGTCAATAAACTTAAAGGAGCATGAAAATCGATATTCAGCTTATGATTTAGAGCTGACAGTGGTAGTGCATGCACTCAGAGTGTGGAGACATTACTTATTCAGAAATAGATTTGTGTTGAATACCAATCTCAATAGTTTAATGAGCCATTTTAAGAAACTTGATTTGAATGCTCACTAGGCAAGGTGGAATGAATTTTTAAGTGAATTTGATTTTGACATTCAGCGTGTTAAGAGAAAATAAAATAATGCGGCTGATGCCTTCAGCAGAAAACTACATTGCATATATGAACTCTTCTTTAATCAAGTAGGATGTAAATTTCTGGATCAGATAAAAGAAGAAGATGAGAAAGATCCTGAATACCAGTTCTTATGGATGTAAATGGAGGAAACCGAAAAATAGGATAAATCATCGCATTATAGAATTAACAAGGACCAACTTTTAACCTTTAAAGGAAAATTATATATTCCAAATCAGATGAGTTTGACAAAGCTGATGTTGAATGAATATCACCACAGTAATTATTATGGACACCCAGGATACCAGAAAATGTTGACAGCAATCAAGAAAGTTTATTTTTGGCCTGGTATGCGGAGGAATATTGCTGAATATTTAAACAAATTTCTAGAATGTCAAGAGGTTAAGGTGGAGCATCAACATCCAGCAAGATTGTTGCAACCCATACATGTACCTGAATTGAAATGGGAGGTTACTTGCAGGCTACTACTATATCTCGCCTATAGCAAGGTTGTTATTTCTCTTACCATTCATGTTATCTTATACAAAGAAAACAATTTGTTGGCCTCTTTGTTTTGTGGGGTAGTTGACTCTGAAGATTGTGTCAACTTTTCCTAGCAAGATTTCCCAGTCATCAATTCCCCTTTTTTCCCTTTGATCTCTGCTCATATGATTAGAGATAAATTCTATGTTATTTCATTCGGGAAATTTCCATGAGTGAATAAGGGATAACTGTATTTAAAAAAATTTGAACTACATATGCCACCACATGAATTTTAATCATAACATTTTTTTATGTTATATTTTTCCTTTTTTCATTAATCGTTTTTAATTAAATATAAAATTTGAATATGTTGATTATATTAGTTTTTTAATTAATTATGACATTAAATATAACATTTTAAAAAGTTAGAATAATTTTAACTAATTTTCAAGTATTTAATTGAATATTTATTTATTTGAAAATTATATTGAAAATTACATAAAAGTAATAAATTAAAGATAATTTGATTTCAAAAAATTACAATATGCATACCAAGTTCTAAAAATATAATAAATAAATAGATACAAAATATTATTTGTTGGTTTCCCTAACTAGCGTGGATTTTAGTTATTTCTTAGATAATATTTTAGTATTTAATTTTTTTCTTATTGTTAAAAAACTTTCTACTAATATTGTAAAAACAAATATACAAAATTCACTTTAGTACTTTTTGATATTAATTTATTGTTAGGAATTAAAATTTTGGGAAATATTTTCATGTAGTAATTAGAAAACCATGAATCCATTATTAATAAACCATGTAATATTAGTAATTGATATCATTTCAAACTAGGGAATTAGTAGAGATATATATAAATAAATTATGAAGGAGGTTGAAAGAGTACCTCTCACATAAACTTTAATTAAATCTAAAAATCCATTGTCATGCCCCTATAGTCACCCACATCGGAGGGTGAGTTAGTGCACCCAGATGACCCATCACTATAGGTTTGTGGTGCATTGTGTCTCATTTCATCTCATCGACTTTCTCAATCTGAAAGTATGTGATTCCATACTAGACCTCACTTCGTGGCTCATTTCATCTCATCAATTTTCTCAATCTGAAATTATGTGATTCCATATTACACCTCAATTTTTAAATTTCATGATTATTAAAATTCATAAGTTTAACACCTATTAAAGTAGGTAGATATTCATTGCAATCAATTATTCCTTAGGATAACCAATATGCAAATGATCTCAATGAAAGTAATATTGTAGAATCAACAACCCAATTGGACTAACAATTTCAAATATTCACATGTGTTACAACTAAGTGAACTCTAGTCTTCTATAGTAATTTAAAAATTATAAGAGCACACAATTTATACAAACTTATCCCCAAATTTCCTATTTTATTTACTGCCATCGATCACAACTTTGTCATAGATCAAAAATGTTTCACTTGATAGAAATATTAAGTACTCTCATATGCATTCAAGGTATGAAGAATTAAGTTAAGTGAAGGAAAGCATGTTAATTATAATATTATAATTCAAGTAAGGAGTTAAAAATGCGATGCCTTGTCAATAAAAGCTAAGTTAAGGAAAATAAAAATATCTATTTATGTTAAAGTGAAGTTAGAAAAGTTTAGTTAAACCATCAATTCATAATTTGCATGACTAAAAGAAAGTTAGAGTTTTCGTGCTTCCATATTTAGAAAGTTTAGAGCTTATATATTCATGGTTAGGTCATTTTAATGTGAAGTAAGAAGAGATAATAACAACATATGTATATGAGAAAATAATTAATGAATAAAACTTATTTATTCAAGAAGAACCTTGTGTAAATATTTGTCTTTTGTTTCTATCTTTATATCTACCTCTAAATAACAATTGGTATCAGAGCAAGGTTTAGCAAGGTAAAGGAGCTAAAAACACTCATGAACTACTTCCACTAAGAGCCTTAGTGATTGTGAGTAGCCTGAAAATCAAAGTTTACACCCAATTGTCCATAAGTAGAAACTAGAGCTCGTTGAGAGGTTGTAAACCAAATTACTAAAATATTATGGTGATTAGCCTAGAGAGCCACCACCATATAAAGAGAAAAGAGCCACCATCACTCACCATAGAACGAGTCCCAGTGTAAGCTGTAGTCATGAGCCACTTTTTCCACCCTTAATTCACTCCATACTAGCGAAAAAGGGCAACTTTTGGCACCCTCACTGTTAACGAAAAAGAGCTTTATAGCTTTGTTCAGTCAGCTCGTGGGTATTGTTCCACAATATCTGCTAAACTTTCCAGGGAAGTTAATCTACTAGAATGCGGTTGTCTCTTTGTTAAAAGTCTGAGAGGGTTTTTTTAAAATTAGGCAGAGATTTGTTCGAAGAGTAAGCTTGAGTTACGAATTTTTCATAATTCAAGGATTTTTTCAGCCTGCGTAAAAATTAAAATTCCAACCAATCACTCATAAAAGAATTCAAAAATAATTAATTTTATATAAAGTAATTTAATTGTTTCAATTTTATATAATTTTAATAAATTAATATTACACATTATATATATATATATATATATATATTTTTTTTTTTTTTTCTTTCTTAAATTAAATAAAAGTGAGTTGTGTAATTCAATACAATTAAAACTAGCAATTACGTCAAATGTCTTTAAAGAAAAGTCAAATAGAGAAGAATCTTGACATAAAAAATCATTAAAAGATAAAAAATTGTAAAGAAAATGTCATTCAAGAAAATATTCAATGAAGAAGGCTCATTAAGTACAAGCAATAACAATTTGGTTTTCAAATAATAAATTCAAATTTTCCTAACTCTATTTCTGGAATTTTACATTCACCAATATGAAACATGGAGTCCAATCAAACCTATAGCTTTATGAAGTCCTGCAAGCAGTGAGTTGAAATATTAGTACCATATTTGTTCACATCTCATTGGAATTTTAGTTGATGTCAAGCTCTTGGCAATATTAGAAGAGCCCTAGTTCTTATGGGCACAATAACATAAATAGGTTTTTGGGAGTATGGAAATGATGCAGCTGAGTGAGTTGTTGAGGAAGTATTTCCTGATGAAGGAGAGGAGGCAGTGGTCCTTGGGGGAGACAGACTGCCAAATTCAGGAATAGGGGTTAATTTTAGTTTAAATTTTGCTAGTTGCCTTTTTTCTTGGTGTGCCACAACCTTGATCTTGTTGATAGTTGGCATAGTTTCAAATTTCACCAATTGGAGGAAGTGTAATATATTTATTTTATTTCTTTCTTCTTTTGATGGTACCCACCTTCAAGACTTAAAAATTTGGGATGTACAATCTATTTATTTCATTTATCTATGCTTATGAAGCATTTCTGATCAAAATTACACATTTTTTTGCAATTTGTGATTTTTCCTAATGGTAGAATGCAATTTAAAAATGAAACTGTAAAAAATATACATATCTTAGAGTATAAATATAATTATATGAGATAATCTATGTAAAATTGTTGTGTGCATATATTCTAATTTACTTAGTTTGTGTGTTTTCCCTTTTGGTAAAATGAAACTGTAAAAAATATACATATAGTAAAGTATAAATATTTTTATATAAGATAATATCTCTAAAAATATTTTGTGCATAGAAATATATACATTAAAAAATATACCTATTATAAATATATTTATGGAACAAAAAATATGTTTAGACTATCACACAAAACTTTCATCAGTCAACAACCATTTGAGATGGGTTCCCATCTCTTAAAACCTCTTCAAACCACAAGCACTTGCCAAATAAAGAACAACAAACAATGCTCAGAATTCGATCTTTGAATTCGAATCAGGAGCCAGAGTATATTTGATATGAATGAATTGAAAATAATTTAGATACAAAACACCACCAATCCCACATCTAGGTGGATGCTCTTGGATGACCGCATCAAATAAACCCCATGGGGTATCACATTCTAGAGCAAGCATAATTAACATATAAGGAGAAACATACTTTTTTAATGAGATCAACTGAATATTCTCTGTTAATTTGAGTATAAGACTAATGTTAATTAATTTGAATAATTTTTATTTTCCCAGTAAAGATATGCATACTTGGATCACTCAAAGACGAGAAAATGCTCCAACCATAAATCCTGCAATCTATAATAACCAGAAAAATACTAGATTAGAACAGAAACACATGAATTAACTTGTAAAAAATCATAGACACACATAGAAATACACGATTACAACATAATTTGATCATAGGACGTAGGGACTCATTACAACTTAGTTTTGGTCAAGATGTAGAGATATTATATGCTATATTTCTAAAATCTAAATTTTCAGTACACCCCATACCACAATATGATTATTTCAACTATCAAGAACTTTATAAATTACCATGCCACATGGGAAAGTAGTTGTGACTCCAATAAATTCAATTTGCAAAGCAACTATGACCAATGAGAGCTTAACTAAATCAAAAAGTAGGTGAATACTGTCTTCTTGAACCAAACTACAAAACTTTCATTTCTGCATCGGCAATTACTTTCCTTTTTTCTTGATGAGAAGTGGAAACATTCCACTTGTGAAACGTTGCAACAAAGAGATGGATAATTCGAGTGAGAGGACTACCAATGGGTATTTTATGTGGGTAAAAGCTCATTTGACACAGGAATATAAACAGATTTATTGACGTTAACATGAAAGTGTGTTAGTCCATGGTGCCAACTGCAACGAGGATTTCACCACTATTCGTAAACACATCCAATTAAAAGAAGCAACAATTTTGTTTTCATTATATGGGAAAATATATAGATTCCACCGCTTATACTTATATGTTGCAGGGTTTCATTGATGAAAAAGTCCTCTCAGAAGGAAAACTACACCATGCTAACATCATTTACAGAGTATCTGAATGGTAGGACATGGTTTTGGAAAATAGCCTTCTGATCATGTATGCCAAATGTGGAAATATAGATGATCCAGAAAATGTGCTTGAAAAAATGCCTCAACAAGATGTGGCATCATGGACTTTCATGATTGCAGATTATGCTAGGGATGGACATACCAAAAAAGCCTCATAACTATTTTATTGAATGAAATGGATGGATGTCCAACCCGATCAATTCACATTTGTGAGTCTTCTTCTGACATGCCTCAACTTGGGAGATCTCAAGAACATTCATGGACAGATAATTAGAAGGGGTTTTCAGTCCAATGTGTTTGCACAAAATGGGCTTTCATATTTGTATGCAAAATGTGGGAGTGTATAAATTACACATGATGTGCTCGATAAAATGGATCATAGGGATGTAGTCTCGTGGATGAAAATGGTTTCAAAGTATGCCCACAATGGGTATATTGAAAAGGCCTTCAAGAATTTTTAGGAAATGCCTCAACGTAATGTCGTTTCATGGAATCCAATGATTTCAAGGTATCTGCATAATGGGAAACTTAGACAACCTCTCAATATTTTTTCAGAAAACACATCAAACCAATGTAGTTACACGAAATGAAATGATTGCAAGATATGCTCAGAATGGGAAAGTTGATGAGGCGCTGAAGCTTTTTCGAAAAATTCCTAAAAGGAATGTGGTTTCTTGGAATGCAATAATCGTAGGATATGCACAGGTTGGGCTTGTTGATGAGGCTCTGAGGCTTTTTGAGGCTATTCCTGTGAATAATGTAATACCTTGTACAACAATGATTGCAAAATTTTCAAAAAATGGTCATGATGAGGAAGCTCTGAATATTTTTCAACAATTGTAACTGGCTATTATAAAACCAAATATGAAAACATTTGATGTTGTTCTCCTATCATGTACCAATATGATAACTCTGGAGCAAGGAATGGAAGTTCATGAAGACATAATGAGAAATGGATTTCATTTTGATGTCTTTGGGGCAACTTCTCTCGTGGATATTATTTCCAAATGTGGGAGCATAGAAAATACTTATGGTGTGTTTGACAAGATGCCTCTTCTATATGTCACTTCGTGGAATGCAATGATTGCTCAATTTGTTTAAAATTTTCATATTGAGGAGGCCTTGAAAATTTTTCAGAAAATTCTTGAATGAGATGTAATTTCATGGAATACGATAATTGATGGATACACACATGATGGGCATTGTGAGGAAGTGTCTGAATTTTTTAGACAAGTGAAAATGGAAGGTGTGAAGTCAAATGTAGATAAATTTACAGTTTTTCTCGTAGCATGTACTAACTTGGTAGCTATGGAACAAGACAAGGAAGTCCATGAAGTTATACTTAGGAGAGGGTTTTAGTTTAGTTCCTTTATGGGTGGTGCCGTTGTGGACATGTATGAAAAATATGGGACCATAGAGAATGCTCGCGCTGTGTTTATTCATCGTAGGAAAAAAATGGTGTTTCATAAATTTTTTAATTCTGCTTTGTTAATTTGAGCCCAAATGAGAGGGAATGTCTATTTTGTGGATTTTGATAACAATTTTGGATCCATGTGCCTTGCTGGCTTAGGCTCAGAAATATTGCATGAGATGATATTGTAAAGTTATACTAGATTCCTAAAGCATAGATACATCTGGCCAAAATCCATTATACAATATTTTTCCACTTCTATGAAATTTTTGAACTTTCTTATTCCACGAGTGTGGAAAATAATTTTTTCATGCTTGCAGGACACTCAAACCTGGGGTTCACAATTAGATTCTAGATATGTGAAATGTGCTCTTGTTGGAAGAGAGGCTCCTATTGGGTGCAGGTTGCATTAACAGTTGGTGTGAGAGTTTGCATTATTTTCCTCTAGTAATGCAATCTCTGCTACAAATCAAGTAGACCAGTGTTGGGCGTAGGTCACAAGTCTAGTCGAAAAAGGGTTCGAGACTTGGCCTTGAAGTGCGCTCTATACTCTTGGGGGAGACAAGTTTTTGATGGGCTCAAGTCACAATTCTAGGAAGCAAGGAGCCAACCTTTAGGCATAGTCTACGTTAGCTATTTAAAATAGGTTTCAAAGAAATTATATTGGGTGAAAATCCTATATTGTCGAGGCCACATTTTGCTTATATTGCGATTGTGCATGTGGAGTACTTTTTTGTCTTTTATTTGCTAATGGTTGTGTTTTCTCTCTTTTCTCACTTCTTTGAAGTGAATTTTATAAATTACAAAGGAAATGACCCTGTACATCTTCCCCATCTTTGTTGGAAAAAGTTATCGCATGCCATGGACAATATATCACATATATTATGACATTTTTAGCTTGTGGAAATTTTGTATCTTCTCAGTTTCTCTTGTTGAAGACATGGAAATCTAAATGGGTCACATAAATTTTCGGATGATAGGTTTATTCATGCATTTTCAACCTTGAATTATAGCACATGGGAAAATTAATGCAATCTTTGGAACGATTCTTCACTTTCTTACTGGACTGGAAGTTATGGCAGTTGCTTCAATTGCAGCTAATCTTCAAGGCTCACATTTTGCATATTGAAATTGTGCGAATGGAGTCTTTTCTTATCTATGATATGATAATTTCACTTTTTTCTCTCTTTTTTGACTTCTTTTTGTTGAAACTTATATCAAAAGAATTGTGTTGAGTGTTTTTTTTGAATTGCATTCAATAAATTGTAGTGATGTGAAAAAATATGGTTGTGGAGACACTATTTTCTCCTTGAAAAGTAACGTACACGTCAGTTTTGAATGACTTATAAAAAAACGAATAATATGCTAGAATAAAAAGACTGAAATGACATAAAAATAGGACTTAAGAATGCATTGCACCTTAGTTGTGGTCAATATGTAGAAATATTCTATGATATATCACTAAAATATAAATTTATAGTACACCCCATCTTACAGTATGATTATTTTAACCATCAATAACTTCATAAATTACCATGCCACATGGCAAAGAAATTGTGACTCTAATAAATTCAATTTGCAAAGCAACTATGACTAGTGAGAGCTTACCTAAACTGAACTTCATAAATTACCATGCCACATGGCAAAGCAACTGTGAATCTAATAAATTCAATTTTCAAAGTAGCCGTGACTAGTGAGATCTTACCTAAACTGATCAGTAGGCAAATATTTCCTTCTTGACCCAAACAACAAAACTTCCCTTTCTGCATCGTCAACTACTTTCTTTATTTCTTCATGAGAAGTAGAAAAATTCAATTAGAGAAATTTTTCAAAAAACACATGGATAATTTGAGTGAGATGACTACCACTAGGTAGGTTATGCACGTAAAATATCATCCCACAAAAGAAGATAAACAAAGATATTTCCATGGTCACGATGGTAATTCCAAATCCCAGACCCCATCCAACATTTTCCTAAATATACATGAATACAATAATGCCTACAAGACTCCCAATGCATCTACCACAATTCCAATAGTTGAATAATTAAATCTTATGGTTCTTCTCTAATCTGTCGTTCTCTTGAAACTGATCTGCACCAAATACTTATAAAGAGGGTTTGTGGTCTCCTTTCAGAGAGCAACCAGGTAGATTGAGAAGAAAAAAATCCTAATAGGATTTAGACTCATAAAAGAGGTTTATAACATGATGAAATTTAATCCATGTAAGAACCCATTGCATGCAGTGTTTGTTACTCAGTCTCCATTCACAAGGTTAAAGCAGAAATAAACAACTATTTTCAAACCTTTTTGTCCTTTTAAATAGAGGATTAATTCTCCCAAAATATATAGCAAATTTTTCTTGTATCCATCAAATTTTGGATGAATTCATTGGAAAGAAATTGCACATATACATAATTATCAATTTCATAATATTACAGCATTTATCCATAAAAATTTGAATCGGAGCACATTAATTTTAAAACACCATAATATACATAAAAATGTGAATGGAGCACGTTAAAATGTAATGATGGGTGGATTTCACAGTTACTACTATATTAAAAACATTAACTTCTAATTACCATATATTAAAAACCCCATAAACTTTAAAATATATATTTTTTACCTATATTAATAAAATATATTAAAAATATATATATTATGTCACATAATTTTATTTAATACTAAAAAATATAAGCCATCCATAAAAATGTGAATGGGAGCACATTATTTTCAACACACCATAATATGTGTGTGTGTGTGGAACACATTAAAATGTGTATGAAAGTGAATGATGGGTGGGTTTCAGTAGTTACTTAGATCATTAACAATATATAAAATTATTTAGCATGTAAAAATATAATTGTATAATTTAAATATTTCTTTAAGCTTGGAAGGACTACATCACAACATTTCCAATATATCACGGTAATCAGGACCTCGCATCAAGGAGTGCCTTAAGAAGGCACTCATCCACGACCCATGGACAATTTTAAATTTTAAAGGCATTATTAGATTGTGGAAATTTTGCATCTTCCCAATATCTCTTCGTGAAGAGATGAAAAGCTAAATGAGTCATAGAAATTTTTGGATGACAGGTTTATTCATGGATTTCCAACCTTGACTTATAGCACATTGGAAAATGAATGCAATATTTGGAACAGTTCTTCATTTTCTTGTTATGGAAGTTGCTTCAATTTCAACTCATCTTCGAGGCTTGCATTTTGCGTATAGAAATTGTGAAAATGAAGTATTTTCTTGTCGTTGATATGATAATGCCTCTCTTTTCTCTCTTTTCTCACTTCTATTTGTTGAAACTTATATAAAAAGAATTTTTTTGAGTGTTTTCGTTGAATTGCATTTGATAAATTGTAGTGATGTGAAAAAATATGGTTGTGGAGACACTATTTTCTCCTTGAAAAGTAAGGTACACATAAGTTTTAAAGGACTTATCAAAAACAATGAATAATAAGGTAGAATAACAAGACTGACATGAAAAAAAAAATAGGATTAGGGATGAATTGCACTATAGTTGTGGTTAATATGTAGAGATATTCTATCCAATATAGCTAAAATCTAGATTTCCAGTACACCCCATCCTATAGTATGATTATTTCAAACATCGAGAACTTCATAAATTACCATGCGACATGGCAAAGGAATTGTGGCTCTAATAAATTCAATTTGCAAATAAACCATGACTAGTGAAAGGTTACCTAAACTGAACTTCATAAATTACCATGCCACATGGAAAAGCAATTGTGACTCAAATAAATTCAATTTTCAAAGCAGTTGTGACTAGTGAGAACCTACCTAAACTAGTTAGAAGGAAAATATTGCCTTCTTGACCCAAACTACAAAACTTCCCTTTTTGCATCAACAACTACTTTCTTTATTTCTTGACAAGAAATATAAACATTCAACTTGTGAAATGTTGCAACAAAGACATGGATAATTTGAGTGAGAGGAACACCACTAGGTATTTTATGCAAGTAAAATCTCATTCCACAAAAGAAGATAAACAAAGTTATTTCCATGGTCACAGAAGGAATCCCAAATCCCAAAACCCATCCAACATTGCCCTAAATATACATGAATATAATGACTTCTATAAGACTACCAATGCATATACCACAATTCCAATAGTTGAAGAATTTTAAATTGTATGGTTCTTCTCTACCACTTCATCCTGATCTACACCAAATGTTTCTAAGAGGGTTTGTTGCCTCCTTTCCCAAGATGTTGATAAAGTGAAAAATGTTAATCCCTGTAACAACCCATTGCAGGCAGTGTTTGTTACTCAGTCTCCATTCATGAGGTTAAAGTAGAGTTAAAAAACTATTTTCAAACCTTGTTGTCCTTTTAAATAGGGGTTTAATTCTCCCTAAATATATAGAAGATTGTTCTTGTATCCATCAAATTTTGCATGAATTCATTGGAAAGCAATTGTACAGATACATAATTATCAATTTCATAATATTACAACATTTAATACCCAGAAAAATATAGGTTATCCATAAAAATGTAATGGGAGCACATTAATTTCAACACACCATAATATACATAAAAATTTGAATGAAGCACATTAAAACGTGATGATGGGTGGGTTTCACAGTTAGAACTATATTAAAAACTATATAACTAATATCATTAACTTCTAATTACCATATATTTAAAACCCCATAAACTTTAAAATATATAATTTTTAACTATATTAATACAATATATTAAAAACTATATATTATGTCACATCATTTTATTTAACACTGAAAAATATAAGCCATCCATAAAAATGTGAATGGGAGCACATTCATTTCAACACACCATAATATATATAAAAATGTGAATGGAGCACATTAAATCGTGTATGAAAGTGAATGATGGGTGGGTTTCACTTGTGACTTAGATCATTAACAATATATAAAATTATTTAGCATATAAAAATACAATATAAGAAATATATTAAATATGTAAAAATATAATTTTATAATTTAAATATTTTTTTAATTTTGGAAGGACTACATCTTCAACATGTCCAATATATCACCGCAATCCTGACCTCACATCAAGGAGTGCTTTAAGAGAGAGCTCATCCAAGACCCATGGACAATTTTAAAATTTAAATATTATTTAAATATATTTTTCTAATTTAAATTAAAAATTTATTTTAAATATAAATATACTTTGTGGCATCATATCATCATTGTTCAAAATATCCATATTAAAAATAACAATATAAAAATTTAAAAAAGAGAAAGAAAAACATAGAGTTATAATTTGTGAAGTTATATCTATATATTATTTATTTTTAATTAGTAAAATTTAGTTTTCAATGTAAAAAACCTTTTACACTTCAATTTATTTATGTTTAATTAAAAATGATATTTTTTTTCTATTAAAAATAATAATAATGAGACTTAAAGGGAAAATTATTTTTTAATATTAAAATTTAAGATATATTTTTAATCGAATTATTTTTCATCTATCTCCACTTTTATAACTCTTCAAATGACCTAGATCATGTTTGCAAGACTCAAATTCATAAAAATTTGTGAAATAATTAAATTCAGTAAATTTGTGGGAGATAATAAAATTAACCTCATACCAAGGACACAATTATTTTATAAATTTAACAGCTCTCCACACCAATTATTTTATTTTATTTTATCTAGTGGTTCTATTACAAAAATGGCAGGAATTCTGAAGCAAACAAAGTCACAAAATAGCTTACAATCAACTTAAAAACCAACCACATGGAAGCGGTTCTTGCCTAGGTCGGTGACAAAAAAAAAATGACATAAAAGGTTACAAGAATCTAGGAAACCACATGGAAATGGTCGTCTCAATTGGACTGAGGTGCAATTTTCAGTATTACAACACACACCATACATGAAAAACAAACAATTAACATACATTTAGCTTAAGCACCAATCTAGTGAAACCACTTCTTGCAATTATACACATAGCATAAACCATGCAAACAAGTCACCACCAAAGATATTGTTGCATTTAATAGAGAAAGGAATTTCCACTACCCGAATATCCTTTTGGGTCATGCATGCTATCCTTTTGGGTCATGCATGCTGTGCATACAATCAAGAAATATGTAAAATTAATTCCATAATTGTGATTACCAACTTCTACTTAAGAAAACAAATACACTATATTAGTATATAATCTAAGTTATTTTATTATCTACTAGTGAAATTATACAAATCACTTTCATGAATCTGAAACAATTCATGAAAGTACGTAAACCGATCCACTATCTACCACATATCATTTTTAATTCATTACCTAAAACCAGATCAAGCTCATTATGACTCTATAGAAAACGAAGTAAATCATCTTGATCCTCAGAATTATTGAGAAGAACCCATCTTAAATCCAATCTATTTAAAAAAAATTGTGCTTTTTCCAATCGACAATTTTATCTGAATAAGGTAACATATTATATAAAAATCCATCTATTAAACCCATTGTATTAAAAAAATATATCTACAATGGCTTAAAAGGTCATGGAGTGATAATAAAACATCCATGTTCTTATCTACTTAGGTTGATAGATGGAAGGATAATAAAACATCCACCTTCTTATCTATTGAGGTTAATAGATATAATGAATTTGTTAGTTGGATGGTAGATTTTACTAGTAATTTTTATAGAAAATTGAATAGAACTAGAAAAAGTGAGTTTGGGATAAAATTATGAATTTGATATATGGATAAAAAATTTACAACAAGACAAATCATTTTATAGTTACTTTTACAATCTAGTCCAAAAAAAAAAGGAGAAAAAATTATCAAATATCTAAATGTATTATTATGTCTTTTAAAATTTTAAAAGTCTAAATGAACAATGATTAATCCATATTCAGAATTAAGCATTTAATTCATGCTCATTGTATATTATAGTTAAACAATGTAATAAGAGTTATCTTTTTATTTGCATTTTTAAACAAGAATCATCCATTTCAAACTATAATTTATTATTTTATAATTTTTTTTCAATATAAGAATTACTATTCTTTTCTTTTTTTTATATAGGAATTACTAATTTACAACTACAATTTGATGTTTATCATTTTTTTCAATGTACTCATTTTCATTTTTTATACTCTAATTTGCCATATTATAATTTTTTTTCAAATATAAAATCTACTTTTTGTTTTCCTTTTATAAAATTACTAATTTTCAACTATAATTTTCCTTTTCTATAACCTTTTAGATTTACTAAAACCTTTATTGTGGCCTCTTATGACATCTCTCATGTGGTTTTCCTTGTACCTTCTACCTATTGAATGGAAGGATTTTGGACATATTGTTTGCAAAATGGAGTGAAGGGTTAGGATTACCAATGTTTTATCCAACACTTTACTCACTATAGCTATTTCTTCATGGGATTAAATGCATTATCCACACTAGTTATTTTTTGAAACTGTTCATTATTGTTTATTATGTATTTTTTGGGCCAATACCATCGAACTTGGTAACTCTTGTTTAAACCATAGTTAACAAGTTCGAAGCGAATTTCTGTATTTTTTTCGCCAATGCTACCGTATTTGGTAACTATGATTTAAACAATAGTTACCAAATTTACTACTTTCCATAAGGAAAAAATTCAAATGTTTAAAATTTATTACTATAAAAATTTGGAAGTAGACATCTCACAAATACTTAAATATATTATTTTATCAATATTATGAAATTTTAAAATTTACAATATAATATCTAAACATTTATGTCCAATCAAATCAAATTCTAAAATGTAACAATTAACAACATTTTTTACTAGTTATTCTATATATTAGAAAACACTAAACACTATAATTTGGTATTTATTCTAACTTTCAATTAAAAAAATAATCAAAATTTTCTCTTATATTTATTTAAATTTAATAAATATTCTACAAATATATTTATTTTATATTTTACAAAGAAATAATCTATTTTAAACATTAAAATTTATTATTTACTTACATTTCCAATATTATTAATCTAGTCTATCACTTGTGTTAATCATCTTAAGTCATCATTTTTACATATTTTATTTTTACATATTTTATTGGTAATCTTGGTAAGAAATCCACTTTGCAAATCCTAATTCATAAATCTTTACCGATTTTATTAACAACCTCTCTAAGAAATTTACCTTGCAAAATTCTGATTGGAAACCTTCTCCGTTGTCCCTATAACAGAAAATGCTAAATCCAACTCATTAATGGAAAATAATATACAATTTAACAATTAATCGTATGCAATTTCATGGATGTTAAAAGAGTTTAAGAGGGAGGGTGACCTGGAAAACTGTTGCGCTCTCGTGTAAACTGAATATGTCGTACCCAACCTCAAATGGGTAGGCCATATCATTGTATTGTTATATTGTTGTGTTGTATCGCTTTGTAAGCTCGCAGGTAGAGAAAAACTCACTGAACTCTAACATAGCATTGTTTGTGCGTTTTGAGAGACGGAGAAAAATTTGTTTTGAGAGCACTTTGTCTGTAGTAGTTTTGATCATATTTTGTGAATCTCTAGAGTAAAGAAGAAATGTGAAATAACTTTTGTTTTGTTAATGAAATAGAAAAAAAAAGTTTTATTCTGCAATCTCTATCCAAATATTCTATGTGTTAGAATGAGAGTATTATTCTCTCTATTATTTATTCTGGAATTTTCAGAAATTCAAACAATTCAACCCCAACCTCAAATGGTCAAATTAATTAACGGGTGATTAGACCGAGCTTATTTTCGAATTTTTTCAGTGATTCAATTGAATTTGGTAACTATTGTTTAAACTTTTATACCAATTCTAATTTCTAATTACAAAGTTTAGATTCAGAGGTATTTTTTATTTAATAAATCCAGTGATAAAATATGCTTTCCAAATTTTTATAACAATTCCAAAAGTACAATTGGCTGAAGTTTTCACTTTGTTCGTGCTCAACATAAAAATGTAAACATTACTACTTGAAAATTCAAACCTTTTGTAAAATTAGGAGCGAATTTGAATTACTATAAAACCTAAAGAAGAAATAAAAATCCGCAACACAACGCGACAACACATGTAAAGATGCCAACATTTTCACTGCAAAAGCTTAAAATACTGTGTTTTTAACTCTCAAAGTTGTATCAAAAGATAAATTATTTCTTTGAAAATTTCCGAGACAACTAAGGAATTAGAAATTTACCTTAAGAATGAGACAGTGTCATCTGTAATGCTATGAACATTGCGTCCAAACAAAACACATGGACAGAAAGCACCACATGTCGTTGACATGTTGATGCTGTATCCCAGAAACTGATTTTCCTCCACTCACAAGCGATGCATTATGAACATTATAAAAATTCACGAGAAGAAATTATAACATTATGCATTATTGAAATTTCCAGACGCAAAAATGCACACTCTGGATATTTCGAATTCAGCGTCTCAAAACTCACATTACAGAAATCTAAAAACTATAATTTATTTTTATTTTAAAAGAAAAACCTATAATGTAATCAAACCAAAAAAAATTATGTTCTTCAACTATTAGAACTTATTATTATTATTTACCATTCAGTTATTATTATTTACCATTAAGTTATAATAGCCTAAGGTAACCATATCGTTTCGTTTCTTTATTTTCTTGGGGAAACGAATCGTGAGGGATGGGTATTAGCCCGCTGTATTTTGCAAATCCTCTATTTCAATAGAGATACTGCTCTAAGAGTGGGCTGCTAATGATTTGGGGAACCGAAACAGCAGATATTAGAAGAAGTTTGTGTTAGGGATTCAGTTCTGCCTCACAAATTTTGTACACGAATGTCGTCGAATCAGGGTTCTGTTGGCACATTCTCGAATCAGGTTTCTGTTGGCACAAAATTTACAATGCACTTTCTGTAGCTTTCCCAAAATTTTGTAGTTGTTGAACGAAAATATTGTTGCAGAGGAGCAATGAAATTTTTTGGATATGGATGAGAATTTCTGGGTGTGGATGAATACTGCAGCAGTCAAAGATATAACATCAGTTTACAGGGATCAATTTTTTTAAGTGAAAAGCTCTAATATCTAGAGAGGTCAAATTTCTTCAAGTGCAAACATATTTTAGTGTAAAAAATAATGAGTAATTTTTTATAGTTTCAATTGTATTTTGGATTTCTATAGAAATTACATAACTTAAACTTCAAGTCCAAAATTTTTATGAAACCACTTCAAAAATTCTAAACATAAAATCTTAACTTTTTCATTAATTTTATATGATATATAAAATATTTTACATAACATATGCATTGAATAATTTGTTTTTTATTGTTATTAATATTTAATATTTTTTTCTATATATAAATATTTATGAAGTTGATATAGAGATAAATTAGTTAATATAGATCCTCAAATAGTTTATTTAAAACACTTGTTAAATTATTTTTGAAAAGTATATGGTTTAAACATATTACTTGTATTTTTACTTCTAATTACTATGATATTGTATTACATCATATGGACAATTAATTAGACATGCATAACATATTCCTTTTTTTCCCAATTTTTGACATGAAATTATATTAGATGATATGGACAATTACTTAAACATGCATAACATATTTCTTTTTATTTTTATTTTATTCCTATTTAGAGAGTAGTTTATTTTTATTTTTATTTTAAGAGAGACACGTACAAACTCTAAGTTGAGCATGGAAATACTTACACATATTCTTCACACTACTGTAAAATAAACCTTTTGGCTCTATTTATTTTTATTTATTTTTATTCCAATTTAGAGAATATTTTATTTTTATTTTAAGAGGGACACTTATAAACTCTAAGTTGAACATGAACATACTTACACATCTTCTTCACACTTGACTGTAAGATAATCCTTTGGCTCAATAATAATATGAGATTTTTTCCTGAGAAAGCTCTTGAAACTAGGAAGGAATAGATAGACCAATAGAGAGGGGAGCATCATGGTCTATATACAGTGTCATTAAGGGAAAGTGTGTAGCCCCACTGTAACAGCCAAT
>CM076574.1:1044263121-1044414848 GCA_034641835.2 Pinus albicaulis | reverse complement strand
GATATAGTTTGAAGTTTGCCGATTTGTTGACTTTTCCTTTCCATTTCTTCTCTCCACCTGTCTTCAGTCTCTTTTATCTTTGGCAAACTGCCAGGAACACAGTCTGAAATGAGATTAATTGAATATAAGCTGTCATTTATGAATTGCGTGAGATTATTCATTATATTTCCGGCCCTTGATATTGCTCTATCAGATTTCATTAATTGATGTTCCCATTCTGTAAACAAGATTTCTTTGTGTTTTTCCTCTATCCTAGGAAGATTTGCTTCTTTTCCCTTTTCTGTATCCTGCCAGTTGAGAAACTCATAAATCTTTTCATCGGCATCATCTATTTCTTGTCTAAGAGTTATGATAGTTTGGATCAAAGATGAAGTAATCTCACAAAAAGGTTCTGCTTGTGACAGTTTTGAGCAAAATTCAATTAACTGCTGAGTCAATAATTTATTAGCCTCAAGGGCTTCCGATTTGAATTCATATAACTTTGGATAATCTTTAAACTTATCCAAAGTTGCTTGAAATTCCTTTTCTTGAATCATTTTTGCCTTTTCCTCATTTTGTAACAAACTCTGTAACTTAGAAATTTCTTCATTTAGCTGCTTTTGTTTGCCTAAAAGCTTTTCATCAACCTTCTTCTTTTCTTCAGCAAGCTGTTTCTCCAATTCTTTAGACCTGAATGTCTGATCCTGTAGTTGTTGTTGCAATTGGCTGATCAGTTGCTGATTCTCCTTAGCTTTTTCTTCCAGTGAAGCTATGTGAAGATCTTTCCGAGTTATTAGTTGAGAAACTTCTACAACTTTATCCACTGTTGCAGCACTATAAGCTCCTGTATACTGGGACAATTTCGTAAGGTCTTCAAATGGATTCATTTCATTGTTCTTATAAACAATATTCATAAACTCATCTGATGGAGTAGAAAATATACCCTTTTCTGTTTTTCTTTTCTTTCTTTGTCTTTTGACAACAGCCTTATGTTTAGGGCTGTAAAATACATCCAAAGGAGGGATCTCCTCACCTTTTAAAACGAATACCATATAACATAGACAATTAACAATGAACAGATAAAAATACCTCATTCATATTGCAGACTGTCAAACGAAGTATGATACTCTGATCTAGTAACTCCGATGTAAAATTAACTCCAAAGGCACAAAAATGCAACACTTCAAAGATAATTTGAGCACAAAAATCACCAGATGTGATCTTTCATATAAATATAATAAGGAATGAAGTACAGAAATGTTAGCTCCAAATCCCAAAAATATTACAACTTCCGATCCCTCTCTAAATGCATGAGAGGGATTTAAATAATAAATTACATAGCAAAATCCTAATACTACTGCTACAATCTATCAAATTAAAACTAAAATGCTATCTTGAATGAAACTGATTCATTGTTTCTCTCCCTCGCTTGATGAAGCCAAATTGCAAATGTTCAACATATCTCGGAGTCTTGGTGGATGACTCATCTCAGAATGCAACTGTCCAGCATAGGTGGCATCAGAAAATTCTGGAATTAGACAATCGACATCGTTTGATAGAAGTTTGATAGCTGTCTGTTGATTGTTTGGCTTGATCACATGAGTCCACATACTATCCCAGGATATAGTTTGAAGTTTGCTGATTTGTTGACTTTTCCTTTCCATTTCTTCTCTCCACCTGTCTTCAGTTTCTTTTATCTTTGGCAAACTGCCAGGAACACAGTCTGAAATGAGATTAATTGAATATAAGCTGTCATTTATGAATTGCGTGAGATTGTTCATTATATTTCTGGCCCTTGATATTGCTCTATCAAATTTCATTAATTGATGTTCCCATTCTGTAAACAAGATTTCTTTGTGTTTTTCCTCTATCCTAGGAAGATTTGCTTCTTTTCCCTTTTCTGTATCCTGCCAGTTGAGAAACTCAGAAATCTTTTCATCGGCATCATCTAGTTCTTGTCTAAGAGTTATGATAGTTTGGATCAAAGATGAAGTAATCTCACAAAAGGGTTCTGCTTGTGACAGTTTTGAGCAAAATTCAATTAACTGCTGAGTCAATAATTTATTAGCTTCAAGGGCTTCCGATTTGAATTCATTTAACTTTGGATAATCTTTAAACTTATCCAAAGTTGCTTGGAACTCCTTTTCTTGAGTCATTTTTGCCTTTTCCTCATTTTGTAACAGACTCTGCAACTTAAAAATTTCTTCATTTAGCTGCTTTTGTTTGCTTAAAAGCTTTTCATCGACCTTCTTCTTTTCTTCAGCCAGCTGTTTCTCCAATTCTTTAGACCTGAATATCTGATCCTGTAGTTGTTGCTGCAATTGGCTGATCAGCTGCTGATTCTCCTTAGCTTTTTCTTCCAGTGAAGTTATGTGAAGATCTTTCTGAGTTATTAGTTGAGAAACCTCTACAACTTTATCAACTGTTGCAGCACTATAGGCTCCTGTATATTGTGACAATTTCGTAAGGTCTTCAAATGGATTCATTTCACTGTTCTTATAAATAATATTCATAAACTCCTCTGATGGAGTAGAGAATATGCCCTGTTCTGCTTTTCTTTTCTTTCTTTGTCTCTTGACAACAGCCTTATGTTTAGGGCTGTAGAATACATCCAAAGGAGGGATTTCCTCACATTTTAATACAATATGACCTGTAGGATGTTAAGGAATGATTTCAACATCCTGCTCTATTTGTTCTGAACCTTTATCCTGCAATCCAAGCTGTTGAGCAAACTGATCATATTGATTTAATAGCTGAGAAGAAATATCAAGATTAGTGGAAACCGTAATCTCCTTCGTTATTTCTTTTTCTTTCTCTTTATCTATGCTCTGCTTGGTGCTTTTGTCATCTGATCCATCTTTTTGATTATGCACCTCATCATTGATATTTGTGCATTTGTCTATCATTTGAGCAGTATTCCCTTTTGGGGCATCAGGTTTGTCAATAGTGACCACTTTTTGAGAATGTACAATCGGCTGGTTGACAGCCGATTGTGTAATGATTTTGCTGGTAGATGTTTCTACTAGCATTTGGCCGGATGTACCTTTTGTCTCTGATTTTTGGATTTGAGTTCTCAGCTGGTCTAGAGGTACTCTCAACAATCTCTGGCTTCTAAATAAGAGAAATTTATTTATTTCCTCCTGTTGAAATGTAGACTTGATCAAGTCAAAAATCTGAGGAAAATTATCTAATGAAATAAAAAAATCATCGAACATATCTGGTTCATGCTCAAAACGAGCAATTGAAACTGAAGCAGTGACATCAAATGCTATCTTTTTTGGATCATACTGTCTTCCAGGAATGGTTGCAAATTTACAACCTCTTATCTTGAAGACTTCCTTTTCTGCATGCTTGAAATCATTTAGAGTGAAATGACCACAATTGAGTGGGACTTGAGGCCACATTTTCTTCTTACTGTTGTTCAAAGACCTGGATATACCTTCAATTGTCAATTGATAAGAAACTTCTTGAGCGAGAAGTTTATCTGGAACAAAAAGCGGAAGAACATGCGGCTCCACTATACTACCAAAAACCCTGATGTAAGTAAATTTTTCTTCCCCAAACCAATCTCCGATTGCAGACAGGTCGGCTTTAGCTTTATCAGAAATCCTAGGGGGAAAGCGATTAAAAATGGTTTGGAAAACGGGAATGAGGAAGCCATGACAGATTCTATATACATTAGCTTGGAAATAAATCTTCCAAAGCAATTTATGATAAATATGGATTGGAAGGGGGTTATTGGGAGTCCATTTCCATCCAAATAAGGGAAATTCGGAATTGAAACAAATAGCATCAAGAATATAGGCACAAAAGAAAAAGGGGGTAGAATTTCCAGCATCCTTTTCTTGTCTGTACTCAAGGATCCTATTGGCCATTCTATCAGAAAGAATAACAGCCCAATCCATAATGTCGAAATTCACAGCTGCTAGGATTAAGGGGACCATTTGTATAGAAAACCTAGCTGAATTATCATTTCCAAATAACCTACACATCATGGCAGCTGCATAGGAATATGGAGGCAGAAGAGAATCTACAGAATACATACCGGATGCTTCATTTCGGTGCTTCTCTGGGTTTTTCCTCCAATTTCTAATAGGGTCGGATTGGAATTTGTTATCATCAGCAAATTCTTTGATAAATTCCTTGTTATACACCTTCTGTGGGTCTGGAAGGTGGTACATTGCTTTCAAGTCTTCTGCTTTAAACGAGCCGAAAGGCACTCCGGATGTTGAAATAAACATTCTATCTTTTATCTTTACACTGTCAATAATCCATCGAACTACATCATAGTAAGGCATGATGCTTGCTCTGGCTGCAATTCGATGCAGAAATGAATTTGCAAGTGTTCTTTCATTGATGTCAGAGTCGGAATCCGAGCTATCCTCGTCTGGAACTGATGCCTTCTCCACTGTAACCTTGGGGTTTAATTTTTCCAACAGGTTGTAGACTGTGTCCCATGTCATTTTTCCAAGACCTTGGCATGATGTATCTGTGACTAGCCTTAGCTTTATGGGCTTTTCTTTTGAGACTGTAGGAGTCTCTGCAAACTTCACTGGTAGAACAGTCTTATTTCTTCTCCCCCTTTTTGACATTTCTACGTCTGCTACTGCTTCTCTTTGTCTGTGAATGAAATAACTTGGTGTTCTTTGGCTCTGCAAGACAATAAACTCTCAGTCGTGCTCAACAAGTCATTCAAATGGAATGATTTATGAATTTATGGTTTTCATTCATTTGTTGCGTAAATGCTCCTTTTGGGTCACACTTAAGTATTTAAAACCAAATCACAAACCATATTCATTTGATTCGTTATTGAATGCCTTTCGTACCAATAAAGATTTGGCGCTTGTGATATATTAATATATTCGACAAAAATCTTCGTATGCAAAATAGATGAATCGCATCGGAAGTTTTCGAATGGCAAATGAGTATCACAATACGTTTATCCCGATTGATCGATTGCGATTGCAGATCTTTCCGATCTCTGATGGTGGGGTCTACCATATTTTTTAAACAAATATTCGATTTTCTTTTAAAAGTGCTTATTCTCAAATGTACATCGGATCGGGGAATTTCAACTAAGCGTAAAGAGTTTTTTAAAGATTGTCCCGATTGATCGATTGCGATTGACCGCATCGCATCGGAAGCTTTATTTTAATTGTTTTAAACTCTTAGCGATTATAATCTTCCGATTGGACTAATCGCATCGGAAGATTTGAAATGGGCATATGATATTTCTTTTGAGTGTTATCTCCGATTCTCCGATTGCGATTGAGCTTTTAACTTTGATTTGTTTTTTATGATAAATCCTTGTATATTAGATCGGACCATAAGTTTTTTGAATATTGAATATGAAATTTCAAAACAATGAATCTTATTCCTAAGTGTTTTATTTCTAAAAAGAAAGGGACCCTGTTTCTAAATTTTATTTCTAAAATTTAGAAAAAGGGAGGGTTGTTGTATAGTACAACAATTGGCGATTCACTTGAAAGAACCAGTTATCTCTGAAAAATAGAATGAATACTATATCTTTAAGTAAGTAAAGATTTTTAAAGGAAAATAAAAATTATCCTAGGATAATCAAAAATAAAATCTAACTTTATGAAAAAGAATAAAAATTATTAACAATCTCTTTCTAGTTTCTTGAGAATAAAAACATTTTGAGTTGTCTTAAGCTTTGATTGGTATTAATAATGAAGTAAGTGGATTTCTTCAAGTTTGGTTTTGATAATATACTCTATTGTCATAGGCATTGCCTCTGCTGCCCGCAAACGTTCATAGTCTCGACAGGGTTACCTTCTAACCATTAACTGTTCATTGTCCCATTCAACTAAGATTATGACTTTTTAAAAGATAAATTCATAAGATATGTTATCTCATGTTTTTGTCTTTTATTTTTTATTTCTTTTTTTTTTAAGAGCCATTGTTCTGGTTTGGTAGCCAGTTGTTAACAATGCCATTCAATAGTTATAATTAAAACTGAACAAGCTGGCTCGTGATGAGACCCCTTGTCTTATATTAATAAGCCATTACCCTGTTTTGATAGGCAGTATTGGTAATGTCAGCTTTATTATTTCTTATGAATATGGTAAGTCGGCTCGTGATGAGACCTCTTATCTCTTAAAAATGTTTTCAATAATTTCTTAGAATTATATTCTAAAAAATCACAACCTAAATGAATGGGGTGAACTAGTCTTATCCTTAAGAATCAATGGATGACAATTTTCTGAGTTTTTTTGAGTACCAAGACTTGAATAATCTTTACTTTTATAGATAACTTCTCTCTGCTTAATAAACTTGTAATGATTTACATTTTCCTCAAGTTTTTCCAAAAAAATTATGCAAATAATTGGTATAATCTTTCAAAGTTTAACATCTTATTTAAAACTATCAAGGGAATATAATCATTTCTTTTAAAAATTCTTATTTACATTAAAATAAATATTTATAATATTTTCCTTAAGAATTTTCTATCAAGTAAACAGTCAATTAGAGACTTATTAACAACCTTTATTTATAAAAACAATAAAAGACTTTTGCAAAAAGGAATATGTACAATTTAAGAAGGGGTTACCTCCTTATGAGAAGAATTTCTTTAAGATAAGCCCATTTACAAGAAGAGATTCTCTCTTACCTGTTAGATCTTGGAGCATGAATGTATTTGAGCCTATCTTTTCAACGATCTGAAATGGTCCAAGCCACATCTTTTGAAATTTGGTATGTTTACCTTTTTCTTCATGTGCCTTATCCCATTTTAGAACAAGATCACCAATTGACAAATTTTTTGAGCCGGTAGAACTTGCATCAAAAGAAGATTTCACAAGTTGTTGATGTTTTTCATGAACAATTCTAGCTTTCTCTCTCTCTTCTTCTAGTTTAAGGATTTGATCATATCTCAATTGAATGGATGAAGAAGTATTTTCTTCAATAAATTGTACCAGGGCTAATGATGGAAGAGTTAAATTTGATGGTATCACAGCTTCTTTTCCATAAACTAAATTAAAAGGTGAAGTTCCGATTGAAGCTTTCTCTGTAATACGATCAGCCCATAGTGCACAGATTAAAGATTTATGCCAATTCTTTTGATTTTGATCGATAGTCCTTTTAATAATCTTGATGAGATTTTTATTAGTGGATTCAGCTAATCCATTACCTTGTGGGTAATAATTTGCTGAATATTTGAGTTTAAAACCTCTTTTAATTGCAAATTCAATTAAACGGTTTCCTGAGAAATAAGATGCATTATCAAAGACAAGAGCTTGAGGTACACCAAACCTGGTTATGATAAATTGATCTATGAAATCAATAATTGCATCAGAATTGGCTACCTTCAAAGGGATTGCCTCTACCCACTTTGTAAAATAATCGGTTGCAGTAAGAATGTACTTATGCTGCTTGGAAGAATGAGGTACTATCTCACCAATAATGTCAAGTCCCCATTGTTCAAATGGTTGCTCAATATTTACTGGTTGCAAAGGAAAAGCTGGTTTCCTTTGCCTTCCACTTGCAGTTTGGCAGATTCCGCACTTTCTTACATATTCATGTGTATCTTTAAAAAGGGTAGGCCAATAATAGCCAGCACGAATTATTTTGTGAGCTGTGGTATCACCTCCAAAATGACCTCCCGCTGGTCCATCATGCAACTCCTGCAAAACCTTTTCAGCCTCAGTCTTTTCTAGACATCTCAACAAAATTGAATCATAATTTTTTCTAAACAACACATTATCAATGATCTCATATTTAACAGCTTTTAATCTTAAAGCACGTTTTTTCTTATAACTGAGATCAGAAGGAGAATACCCATTTTTTAAGTAATAGATGAGATCAGAATACTGAGACTCAGAATCCGTAACACTTATCTGATTTACTTGAATATCTTGATTTGAATGATCATTCTCTGGTATGTTATGAGCTCCTGCTAATAATCTGCAAAAACCTTGTCCTCTAACAATCTTAGCTAGTTTAATATCAACATCATATTCTTGTAGGGCTGTTACCCAGTTAGCTCGTTTTTCTCCTACTTCTCTCTGAATTAATAATTGCCTCACTGCAGAGAATGGGACAATGATTTTTGTATGAGTTTTTAAGAGAAAAGGTCTAAAATGCTTGATTGATTTGAACACAGCAAAGGCTTGTTTTTCAACATCGGAATAATTCAGTTCAGCTCCTTGCATATTTGAACTGAAGAATGAAATTGGTGCTTCAATTTTCTGATCATTGAGTTGTGTTAAAACAGCTGCATAAGATGTCTCTGTGGCTAAAGTATACAAAATAAAATCTTTAGAAAAATCCGGAGTACTTAATGCTGGTGCATTAATGATTGCCTGTTTTATTAACTCAAAGGCTTCTTTCTCTTTATGCCCCCATTTAAATACTGAATTCTTCTTGATCATATTTTGCATAGGTAAAACAATTAAAGAAAAATCAGGAATGAATCTTTTTACAAAGTTGATCTGTCCAAGAAATGATTGCATGGATTTTTTGTTATGAGGTAAAGAAATATCAGAGATCTCTTTAACTCTGTCTGGATCAATGTATATACCATCTTTTGATACAACAAATCCTAAAATTTTTCCTTCACCTAAAGCAAAGAAAGATTTTTTCGGATTTAGTGAAATACCAAACCTTCTACATCTTTCAAATATTTGTTTAAGATCATGTAGATGATTGGTTCTGTTTTTAGAGAATACTGTTATATCATCGAGATAAACAACAACTGATTTATTGATCAGACCTTTAAATGCTATGTCCATGGCTCTTTGGAAAGTTGCCCCTGCATTTATTAATCCAAAAGGCATTTTTTTATAAGCATAAGTTCCCCATTTCGTTCTGAAAGTTGTTTTCAATCTGTCATCTGGATGAACTAAGACTTGATTATAGCCTGAGAATCCATCAAGAAAGGACATAATTTCAGAACCAGCTACTTTTGGAGTATCTGCTCCATGGTTGGCAATGGGAAATTGTCTTTCAAAGATGCCTTGTTTAAATTTCTGAAATCAATACAGATTCTTATATCACCATTTTTCTTCCTTACAGGTACCATATTGGAAACCCAATTGGAATGCCTGACAGGAAAAATGGTTTTGGCTTTCAAAAGTTTATTAAGTTCTGATTTGATTTGATCTTCAAGATTTGGATGAACTTTCCTTAGCTTCTGTTGAACAGGTTTGATATCAGGAAGCATTGGAATTGTGTGCTGAATAATTGAAGTATCATATGTTTTTAAATCATCATAATTCCAAGCGAAGACATTTTTGTACTTGCTTAATAGTTTAATGAAGGCATCCCTTTCCTCTGATGTTAAATTAAGTCCTAAATTAACGTTTTGAGGTTTTGAATCAGAACCAAGATTCACTAATTCAAATTTCAAAGTAGAACTTTGAAGCTTGGTATTAGTGACTTTCTTGAATCTGTCTTTAATATCATACAAGTCCTCCAATCTAACAACAGAGTTCGGAATGGGATTTTCATTACTTTTTGAAGAAATTTGTAAGTCATGTTCTTCTTCGTCGATAATTTGATCATCATATGATTTTTCAGAAGTCATGAAGTTCAAGATATCTTGATCATGGTAAAAAACTCTCCAATTTGTAACATTGTCTGGGACAGATGGTCTAAAAAGTAATTCTATTGAAAATCTATCTGGGCTAAAATCTTCAGAAGGTATGAGTCTGGAAGCAACATTGGCTAGCAAGTCTGCTGCTGAATTTTGAGACCTAGGGATGGAATAAATATTGAATGCAGAAAAGTGTGTGGTGAGTTCTTGAACCAGCGATTGATAATGTTTGAGGTGATTTGAAAGACAGTGAATTGTATTTCTCACCTGTTTGACAATAATTTCATAATCGCCGAATACTTTCAAATATTGCACTTTAAGGCCAATTGCTTTATACAAACCTTGGACTAGAGCTTCATACTCAGCTGTATTGTTCGTGCATTCAAATTCTAACCTACATGACAGCATTGTCTTTTCACCTTGCGGGCTAACCAAGATACACCCTGCTCCTGAACCTTCGTTAGATTTAGAGCCATCAAAATATAAAGACCAAAATAAAGAAGTATTAACAAGATTATTTACAATTTCCCCCGTATCACTAAAACATCTTGACCTATCAGTTTGTGAATAGTTTTCAATCTGTGATGTTAAACTGTTTACTGAGAAAGGGGATGGTTGGGCAGTGAGATTTCCAAAAAATGAATCTGATGAATAATTTCCCAAGATGTTGTTGTTAAATGCAATTGGTTGATTTTCCTGTTCAAAATCTGTTACAGTATGGGTCATGTGTTTCTCTCGATTGATTTTTATCTGATTTGGCTTTCCTCCATAAGGTAACCACATGTGAGACCAATCGGTAGAAATATATCCGTGGAGCTTTTCAGACCAATCTCTACTTAAAATCAACCCATAAAATTCAGGTATATCATCTATTAAGATATCAATTCGTTGAACTACCCGTGGATCAGCTGCTAACCTGATAGTTACGGAGTTAATCTCTCCTAAAACCTGGACCTTGCTTCTGTCTAACTGTACAATGTGTATGGAAGACTTTTGGGGTTCTATGTTCAGTTTAGAACAAACTGAAGCTGGCATTATATTGGATGATGCCCCTGAGTCAATCAAACAATTGTGTAGGTTTCTGTTGTATATCTCAAAAGTCAAAAGGAAGGGTGGAGTGTGAGAATTTGATCTATCCCCAATCAGGACTGAATCAGTAGCTTCTATCATACCAGAAGGTGGTTGACCAGAATCATTTGCAGCTTTAGCACTGGGAAGAGGTGAACAGGGAACAGCATTCAATTCTTTGAGAAGCAATTTCTGTTGATGTGTTAATTTGCTAAGTTCAAACATAGTTATGTTTGCCTTAGTTTTCTTCATATCATCAACAATATTGTAATCCATTGAATCGGATACTACTAATGTTTTGGATGTTTGAAGAGTATTTGAAGTTGAAGGTGGGTTTTGGGGAACTGCTGCGGGTGATTTCTTTGTAGGTACTTTTTCTTTTGTTGTAGCAGCACCTGCACTCCGTTTCTTTGAAGTTGTCTGAACAGGTTCGGAAGTACCTTTACTCCTAGTAGAGACAGGTAAAGCTTTTTCATCATTATCTGTATCGGAGTTGGGCAGTATGAAATCCCACATGCCATGACATTCAACAATTTCCTCTTCATTATCAGTTGATGAGATTGTTTCCTCTTCTTCCTCTTCTTGATCTGATTCTGCATAAGATACGATATTTGGTGGTTTTGATTCGGTTTTCTTATAATTCTTAAAGGGCCTTTTGGTTGAAGTTTCAGCTACTTGTTTCTTAATTTCAATCATTTCATTTGACATAGTCTTGAGAACCTTTTGGAGGCCTTCCATATCATATGGATCTTTGGAGATTTTCTTCTTTGAGTCTTCTTTGAATGAAACTTTTTTGGTTTTTCTTTCCTCAAGAGCTGCTTTCTTTTCTAGAGCATTAATACGTTTTTCCACAGCAAGTGCTTCTTTCATGTTTTCAGCAAGTGTTGGTTTTGCGGCCCTGTCTACAAACATAGCTATATTGGCAGGTAGGGCAGTAATATACCACTCACTTCTGATTTGTTCACTTGGTTTGGAAGTCGTTGGGATTTTATTCAAAAGTTTATTGAAACGAGCATTAAATTCTTTAATGGGTTCCCTATGCTCTATCCCAAGATTGGAGAGATCATTTATTAGTGTAGCTAAAGATCTATCGTCTCCATACTTAGTGAGAAACTGTTCTTGGCAAATGTCCCAACTGGTAATAGAATCAGAAGGCAGGGAAAAATACCAGGATCCTGTTGATCCTTGCAATGTATAAGGAAAAAGCCTAACAACGACATCTTGCTCAGTCACTCCCTTCAAATTAACTGCTAACATGAAGTTATTGATATGTTCCTCGGCTTGGGTTCCATTTTCTGGATTAAACTTGGGTAGCCATTTTTCAGGAGCATCAGGTAATGCATGTAATGGTGCGGGCATATTGACTACACCAGGTCTGGTCCATGGATCTGCCATTGTAATACCAGTGGTGGATGATATTGCTGTTGAGATTCCAGATGTCTGGGAAGGAATTGATATTGAGGAGTGAATAGTTTTAGATGTTGAAGTTCCCAATTCCTGATTAACAACGATATGTAATGAGGGAGTGGATGGTTGACTTCGCACTGGGGAAGATGAGATGGAAGATGTGGATGAAAGTGCTTCACTGTCAGAATCTTCAGTATTTTTCTTTGCCTTTTTCCTTTTAGGTAAAGGAAATTCAGTAGGTTCAATACCGAGCTTTTCACTCTGAAGTCCAGTAAGAGGGTGAGGTAGATTGAATTGCGAAGTCTCACTGCTTTGAGATAGCTCAGATTTCTGTGGTGAAATCGAGAAACTCTGAAGTTTCTGGATGAGAGACTGAACTTCAAGAGATTCAAGACTTAATTGTTCTGAAGTATGGTGGGTTTGAGCAGTGATAGTGGATACCTCTTCTTCTTGCTTGGATGCTGAGGAATCAGCGGGCAATTTGGAAGTACGAGGTGATGTGGAGGGAGAATTACTCTTAGAATGGTTTGTAGATTTGGGTTTGCTTGCCATTCACAGTTGGATGCCCTCCTTCTAGCGCCAAAAAATGTTGAAGCCTAGAAAATCTCTCCTTCAAACATTGGGGGAAAACCACCCGGTCGGGACCTTAAGACAACTCCTTTTCCGTTTGGGATGGTGGCTCCGACTGGATTTAAAGGACCAGTTTCCTTATAACTAAGTGGATTGAATTGAATGGGTGAAAATGGGACTAAATTGACAGAATAATAAAACTATCTAATCTAAACTAAATGCTGATAAAGAAATTCTAATTTTAACCCGAGTAATAATATGTGAATACAACTTAGGATTGTTTCAATCTAATAATAACCATGAAAATGTATTATTAATTAAATTGAAATGTGCAGAAACGAATAAAGATAACTCTGTTTAATAAATTAAACAGAGTTATATTAGCATATTGCATTCATCATCATATACCATTCATATATGTATCTAAATGATAATATTCCAATTATACTCAGAAATGATAATATAAAGAAGAAATATTATGAAAATCAAATATATAAATGATAGCAAATTCTTCAAACGAATACCACATAACAGAGACAATTAACAATGAACAGATAAAAATACCTCATTCATATTGCAGACTGTCAAACGAAGTATGATACTCTGATCTAGTAACTCCGATGTAAAATTAACTCCAAAGGCACAAAAATGCAACACTTCAAAGATAATTTGAGCACAAAAAATCACCAGATGTGATCTTTCATAGAAATATAATAAGGAATGAAGTACAGAAATGTTAGCTCCAAATCCTCAAAATATTACAACTTCCGATCCCTCTCTAAATGCATGAGAGGGATTTAAATAATAAAATTACATAACAAAATCCTAATATTACTGCTACAATCTATCAATTTAAAACTGAAATGCTATTTTGAATAAAACTGATTCATTGTTTTTCTCCTTCGCTTGATGAAGCCAAGTTGCAAATGTTCAACATATCTCGGAGTCTTGGTGGATGACTCATCTCAGTATGCAACTGTCCAGCATAGGTGGCATCAGAAAATTCTGGAATTAGACAATCGATAGCGTTTGATAGAATTTTGATAGCTGTCTGTTGATTGTTTGGTTTGATCACATGAGTCCACATACTATCCCAGGATATAGTTTGAAGTCTGCCGATTTGTTGACTTTTCCTTTCCATTTCTTCTCTCCATCTGTCTTCAGTTTCTTTTATCTTTGGCAAACTGCCAGGAACACAGTCTGAAATGAGATTAATTGAATATAGGCTGTCATTTATGAATTGCGGGAGATTGTTCATTATATTTCTGGCTCTTGATATTGCTCTATCAGATTTCATTAATTGATGTTCCCATTCTGTAAACAGGATTTCTTTGTGTTTTTCCTCTATCCTAGGAAGATTTGCTTCTTTTCCCTTTTCTGTATCCTGCCAGTTGAGACACTCAGAAATATTTTCATCGGCATCATCTATTTCTTGTCTAAGAGTTATGATAGTTTGGATCAAAGATGAAGTAATCTCACAAAAGGGTTCTGCTTGTGACAGTTTTGAGCAAAATTCAATTAACTGCTGAGTCAATAATTTATTAGCTTCAAGGGCTTCTGATTTGAATTCATTTAACTTTGGATAATCTTTAAACTTATCCAAAGTTGCTTGGAATTCCTTTTCTTGAGTCATTTTTGCCTTTTCCTCATTTTTTAACAGACTCTGCAACTTAAAAATTTCTTCATTTAGCTGCTTTTGTTTGCTTAAAAGTTTTTCATCGACCTTCTTCTTTTCTTCAGCCAGCTGTTTCTCCAATTCTTTAGACCTGAATATCTGATCCTGTAGTTGTTGCTGCAATTGGCTGATCAGCTGCTGATTCTCCTTAGCTTTTTCTCCCAGTGAAGCTATGTGAAGATCTTTCTGAGTTATTAGTTGAGAAACTTCTACAACTTTATCAACTGTTGCAGCACTATAAGCTCCTGTATACTGTGACAATTTCGTAAGGTCTTCAAATGGATTCATTTCACTGTTCTTATAAACAATATTCATAAACTCCTCTGATGGAGTAGAGAATATGCCATGTTCTGCTTTTCTTTTCTTTCTTTGTCTCTTGACAACAGCCTTATGTTTAGGGCTGTAGAATACATCCAAAGGAGGGATTTCCTCACATTTTAATACAATATGACCTGTAGGATGTTCAGGAATGATTTCAACATCCTGCTCTATTTGTTCTGAACCTTTATCCTGCAATCCAAGCTGTTGAGCAAATTGATCATATTGATTTAATAGCTGAGAAGAAATATCAAGATTAGTGGAAACCGTAATCTCCTTCGTTATTTCTTTTTCTTTCTCTTTATCTATGCTCTGCTTGGTGCTTTTGTCATCTGATCCATCCTTTTGATTATGCACCTCATCATTGATATTTTTGCATTTGTCTATCATTTGAGCAGTATTCCCTTTTGGGGCATCAGGTTTGTCAATAGTGACCACTTTTTGAGAATGTACAATCGGCTGGTTGACAGCCGATTGTGTAATGATTTTGCTGGTAGATGTTTCTACTAGCGTTTGGCCGGATGTACCTTCTGTCTCTGATTTTTGTATTTGAGTCCTCAGCTGATCCAGAGGTACTCTCAACAATCTCTGGCTTCTAAATAAGAGAAATTTATTTATTTCCTCCTGTTGAAATGTAGACTTGATCAAGTCAAAAATCTGAGGAAAATTATCTAATGAAATAAACAAATCATCGAACATATCTGGTTCATGCTCAAAACGAGCAATTGAAACTGAAGTAGTGACATCAAATGCTATCTTTTTTGGATCATACTGTCTTCCAGGAATGGTTGCAAATTTACAACCTCTTATCTTGAAAACTTCCTTTTCTGCATGCTTGAAATCATTTAGAGTGAAATGACCACAATTGAGTGGGAATTGAGGCCACATTTTCTTCTTACTGTTGTTCAAAGACCTGGATATACCTTCAATTTTCAATTGATAAGAAACTTCTTGAGCGAGAAGTTTGTCTGGAACAAAAAGCGGAAGAACATGCGGCTCCACTATACTACCAAAAACCCTGATGTAAGTAAATTTTTCCTCCCCAAACCAATCTCCGATTGCAGACAGGTCGGCTTTAGCTTTATCATAAATCCTAGGGGGAAAGCGATTAAAAATGGTTTGGAAAACGGGAATGAGGAAGCCATGACAGATTCTATATACATTATCTTGGAAATGAATCTTCCAAAGCAATTTATGATAAATATGGATTGGAAGGGGGTTATTGGGAGTCCATTTCCATCCAAATAAGGGAAATTCGGAATTGAAACAAATAGCATCAAGAATATAGGCACAAAAGAAAAGGGGGGTAGAATTTCCAGCATCTTTTTCTTGTCTGTACTCAAGGATCCTATTGGCCATTCTATCAGAAAGAATAACAGCCCAATCCATAATGTCGGAATTCACAGCTGCTAGGATTAATGGGACCATTTGTATAGAAAACCTAGCTGAATTATCATTTCCAAATAACCTACACATCATGGCAGCTGCATAGGAATATGGAGGCAGAAGAGAATCTACAGAATACATACCAGATGCTTCATTTCGGTGCTTCTCTGGGTTTTTCCTCCAATTTCTGATAGGGTCGGATTGGACTTTGTTATCATCAGCAAATTCTTTGATAAATTCCTTGTTATACACCTTCTGTGGGTCTGGAAGATGATACATTGCCTTCAAGTCTTCTGCTTTAAATGAGCCGAAAGGCACTTCGGATGCTGAAATAAACATTCTCTCTTTTATCTTTACACTGTCAATAATCCATCGAACTACATCATAGTAAGGTATGATGCTTGCTCTGGCTGCAATTCGATGTAGAAATGAATTTGCAAGTGTTCTTTCATTGATGTCAGAGTCGGAATCCGAGCTATCCTCGTCTGGAACTGATGCCTTCTCCACTGTAACCTTGGGGTCTAATTTTTCCAACAGGTTGTAGACTGTGTCCCATGTCATTTTTTCAAGACCTTGGCATGATGTATCTGTGACTAGCCTTAGCTTTATGGGCTTTTCTTTTGAGACTGTAGGAGTCTCGGCAAACTTCACTGGTAGAACAGTCTTATTTCTTCTCCCTCTTTTTGAAATTTCTACGTCTGCTACCGCTTCTCTTTGTCTGTGAATGAAAGAACTTGGTGTTCTTTGGCTCTGCAAGACAATAAACTCTCAGTCGTGCTCCACAAGTCATTCAAACGGAATGATTTATGAATTTATGGTTTTCATTCATTTGTTGCGTAAATGCTCCTTTTGGGTCACACTTAAGTATTTAAAACCAAATCACAAACCATATTCATTTGATTCGTTATTGAATGCCTTTCGTACCAATAAAGATTTGGCGCTTGTGATATATTAATATATTCAACAAAAATCTTCGTATACAAAATAGATGAATCGCATCGGAAGTTTTCGAATGGCAAATGAGTATCACAATACGTTTATCCCGATTGATCGATTGCGATTGCAGATCTTTCCGATCTCTGATGGTGGGGTCTACCATATTTTTTAAACAAATGTTCGATTTTCTTTTAAAAGTGCTTATTCTCAAATGTACATCGGATCGGGGAATTTCAACTAAGCGTAAAGAGTTTTTTAAAGATTGTCCCGATTGATCGGTTGCGATTGACCGCATCGCATCGGAAGCTTTATTTTAATTGTTTTAAACTCTTAGCGATTAGAATCTTCCGATTGGACTAATCGCATCGGAAGATTTGAAATGGGCATATGATATTTCTTTTGAGTGTTATCTCCGATTCTCCGATTGCGATTGAGCTTTTAACTTTGATTTGTTTTTATGATAAAGCCTTGTATATTAGATCGGACCATAAGTTTTTTGAATATTTAATATGAAATTTCAAAACAATGAATTTTATTCCTAAGTGTTTTATTTCTAAAAAGAAAGGGACCCTATTTCTAAATTTTATTTCTAAAATTTAGAAAAAGGGAGGGTTGTTGTATAGTACAACAGGTGGTAGTTGATAGAATTACCAAGTATGCACACTTGTGTGCATCATCTCATCCATTTAAAGGAATTATAGTTTCTACTACATTTATGGATAGAATTCAAAAGCTACATGGAAACCCAAAGACTATTTTGAGTGACAAAGATCCCATTTTTATTGGAAATTTTTGGACGGAGTTATTTTCTTGTTTGGGTTCTCAACTAGCTCATAGCTCATCTTATGATCCTCAATTTGATGGTCAAACTAAGATAGTGAATAAATATTTGGAAGGATATCTTCGTTGCTTTGTATCTGATAAAAAAGAAAATGGGTCAAGTGGTTAGCTCTCGCTGAATGGTGGTATAACACTTCCTTCCATACTGCAGAAAAAATGACCCCATGTATGGCACTTTATGGATATCATCCACCATCCATCACATCATATTTAAGAGAAAATTCTAAGTTTAAAGCAGTGGAAGATCACATCGAGAATCAAAAATAAGTTCTCCAACTCATAACCTAAATTTGGCAGAAAATCAAATGAAACAACCGAAAGATCAACATCACACTGAGAGAAGTTTTGATGTAGGAGACTAGGTATTTTTACAGCTACAACCATACAAACAAATGTCCCCCAAGCAAGATAAGAAGGATAATAAATTATCGCCAAAGTACTATGGTCCTTACAAGATGTTGCAAAAGATTGGTACTATGGCATACAAATTGGAGCTTCTTGCTTTTTCGCGAGTGCATCCAGCTGTCCATGTTTCAAGCTTAAAGAAGGTTATAGGTGAAAACCTTCCAGTTCAAGAAATATTGCCAAAACTTGATGAGGAAGGAAAGTTCATATTGGAACTTGAAGCGATCACGGAAACAAGAACTCGACAAATACGAAATCGACCAATTTTAGAGTATCTCATCAAGTGGAAGAACTTACCCACTGAAAATTCTACATGGGAGGATGAGAGTTTTATACAGAAGCATCTAGAGCTGCTCAAGTGTTGACAAAAACACATTTTTGAAGGAGAGGGGCTTGTTAGGTCCCTATATTATTGGTTTAGTCGCTTATTGTTATTAGTATAGCCCCCCTTATTATTATTGATGTACCCCTGTAACCCCAATATTTTTATTATCTTTCCCTTAAATTATTATTGTTAGGTCGGTTAGGATTATATTGTTGCCCCATGGACTCCTATATATAGAAGGAGGATTTGGTCATTTGTAGCATTCAAGAAATTTTCATGTATGTAATGTATTGGAGGTTTCCCCCTCGAAGTGGCTTATTTTTAAGGTGTTGATATCTCTTTTCTTCTATTTTTGGAGCTAGTTTCCTAAAAGGTATGGATTGCAAATTTATATTTAGAACAAAATACATTTGTATGGTGTCTATGGATTTCCTCTCATAAAAAAAATTTCACTTGGTAAATTTTGATGGAGGAAATGATATCACACTATGACGATACAAAGAGAAACATATTCTTTAGCCAATGGATAAATCTAAAGAAAAAGGGTTCAATGGTGGAGCACATTGTGGACTTCCAAAATTGAATATAAGTGTAACAAATATTCCATAGGAACATGGGATTGATGTCTTCATAGGGACTTTAAAGGATAACATCCAACATGAGGTTCACCTTTGGAACCTGATTCATTGGAGACAACATTCAACTTGGCAAGAAAAAATGAAAGTGAAATTATGGCGACAAGGAAGCCTACCACTCACATCTATAAAGATGGAAGTGTTGCTACTCCTAGACTTCCACAACCTGCAATGTTGACACCACAATAAATTGAATAAAAAATATCAAAAGGGCTTTGCTACAGTTATGATAGAAAATACACTAAAGTTCATAAGTGTGCTAAGAATAAATTATTTTACACAGATTCTGAAAAGGAGGAAGAAAATGAACAAGAAACTTCAAAAGAAGAGTATATAGACTAGGAACTAACCCTAGAGAAAGAAGAAATGAGTCCGACCATATCCTGTAATGCATTGGAAGGAATTACCACTCCTCAAACTCTCAAGATAGACGTACATATCAATAAGAAAAATGTAATAGTGTTGATTGATTCGGGTAGTACACATAATTTTATTCATTGTAAGGTAGTCAAGGAATGGAATTTCTTCCTATACCCAGCACCAGAGTGTCAAGTGATGGTTGCAAATGGAGGAACTATAAATTTCTCCCCAAAGTCCCATAATATAAGACTAACCATGGGAATATGTATTGAATATTCCAATTATTTCCATTTCAATGGGAAGTGTTGATGTTTTACTAGGCGTACAATGGTTACAATCTTTGGGGATGGTATCTTTTAATTTTCAAGAAATTTTCTTGAATTTTTTTTTGGAAGGAAAGGAAGTTAAATTATAGGGTATCACGGGGAAGCCGAGAAAGATAATAAGATCTAATGTCATGGAAAAGCTTCTGAAGAAATAACAATGAGGCATAATTGCAAAATTATGCTCGCTAGAAGTTCCAACATCAAAATAATTTATTTTTCCATATCTCAAAAAAGTCTTAGAAAATCATTCCAAGGTGTTTAAAACTCCCAAGGGACTCCCACCTATTCGTGATCATGATCATGTTATCAATTTAAATTCAGTAAGTGTTCCTCCAACCATCAAGCCTTATAGATATCCTTCTCTCCAAAAGAGTGAAATAGAAAGTATGATTGCAGAAATGTTAGAGGATGGTATAATTCAACCTAGTCAAAGTTCTTTCTCTGCTCCAATAGTATTGGTGCACAAGAAGGATGGATCATGGCGCATGTGTCTAGATTATAAGGATCTCAACAGGCTCACTATTAAAGATAAATTTCCCATTCCTATGATTGATGAATTATTAGATGAATTACATGGAGAAATCTATTTTACCAATTTGGATCTTTGTTCAAGATATCATCAAATTATAATGAAGACTGAAGATATTCCGAAAACAACATTTCAAACTCATGAGGATCATTATGAATTTTTGGTCATGCCTTTTGGCATTACCAATGCACCTTCTACATTTCAAGGGTTGATTAATGTCATTTTAAAACCCTTCCTTAGAAAATTTGTGTTAGTATTTTCTTATGATATACTAATATACAACAAGTCTTGGAAGGATCATGTTCAACATGTTGATAGGGTGCTCAAACTATTGGAGGAGCAAAAATTATATGCAAAAAACTCCAAATTTTTCTTTGGAGTTCAAGAGGTGGAATATTTGGGTCATATTGTCTCTGAGGAGGATGTTAAGGTAGACCCTAACAAAAGTAAAGTCATTAAGGAATGGAAATTCCTTACAACCCTAAATTAGTTGTGAGGATTTATTAGGTTAAAAGGGTATTATCATAGGTTTCTTAATAATTATGGAATAATAGCAGCACCTCTAACAACATTATTGAATAAATATGCATTTTCATGGACTCCTGAAGCAAATAAGGCCTTTGAACATCTTCAAGAGGCAATGTGCCAAGCACTGATCCTAGCTACACTAGACTTCATAAAAACATTTATTGTGGAATGTGATGCCACAGGAAATGGAATTGGTGTTTTTTTAATGTAGGAAGGAGGACCCATTTCTTTTTAAAGTTCTCCAATCAAAGGAAATTATTTTCAAAAAGATATTTAATAGAAGGAAATGTTGAAAATACTACATGCACTAAAGAAATGATGACCTTACCTAATGGGAAGATACTTCAAGGTAAAAAATGATCATGATAGTATTAAATACTTTTTGGAACAAAGAATATCTTCGGAAGAGCAACAAAACTGGTTCACAAAGATGTTGGGTTATGAATATGAAATCATATACAAAAAAGGAAAGCTAAATGTTGTGGATGCACTCTCAAGAAAAGATGATGAGGTGGAAGAATTGTTTTCTGCCATTTTTATTATCCAACCAGATTGGATAACTAAAGCAAGGGAGGAATGGAAGAATGAAAAATAAGTGCAGACACTCATTCAAAATTTGCAACAAGATCCCATTATGTCTGATACATTTAATCGGTAAAATGATCTCTTATGGTACAAATATCACCTAAATATTTGTAAGAATTCCCAACTAAAACAAAATATTCTTTTGGAACTTTACACCTCTCCCTTAGGAGGACACTTAGGATTTTTAAAAGCTTACCACAGGGTGAAGAAACATTTTTTTTGGGATGCCCTTAAAACCAATATTCAAAATTTTGTGCCAGAATATTTTGTTTTCCAGCAAAATAAAGTTGATACGATTAAGACCTTGGATATGCTACAATCGTTATCCATTCCAATTCAGCTTTGGGAGAAGGTTTCAATGGATTTTATCATAGGTTTACCTAAGTCCAAAGGAAAGAGTGTCATCATGGTGGTAGTTTATACACTTACTAAGTATTCACACTTTTGTGCATTATCTCATCCATTTAAAGCAAGTACAATTTCTACTACATTTAAAGAAAGTAAATTTCCCTCAAGCAAGCTAAGAAGGATAATAAATTATCGCAAAAGTACTATGGTCCTTACAAGGTGTTGCGAAATATTGGTACTAAGGCATACAAATTGGAGCTTCCAAATTCTTCCCGAGTACACCTAGTTTTCCATGTTTCCAACTTATATAAGGTTATAGGTGACAAAATTCTAGTTCAAACAATATTTCTAGAACTTGATGAGGAAGGAAAATTAATATTGGAACCTGAAGCAATCACAGAAAAAAGAACTCGCTAGTTATGAAATCGGTCAATTTTAGAGTATCTCATAATGTGGAATAACCTACCCACTGAAGGTTCCACATGGGAGGATGAGAATTTTATACAAAAGCATCCAAAACTACTCAAGCATTGAGGACAACAATTTTTTGAAGGAGAGAGGCATGTTAGGTCCCTATACTGCTAGTGTAGTCCCTTATTTTTGTTAGTGTATCCTCCTTATTTTTATTATTGTACCCCTATAGTCCCCATTTTGTTATTATTATGCCCCATAAAAGCCCACTATTTTTATTTTTCTTCCCTTAAATTATTGTTTTTAGGTCGGATGGGATTATATTGTGACCCCATGAATTGCTATATATAGAAAGGAAGCTTTTTCATTTGTATCATCCAAGAATTTTTCATTTATGTAATGTAAAGAAGGTTTCCCCCTCGAAGTGGCTGAATTCTAAGGTGTTGATATCTCTTTTCTTCTATTTTCAGAGTTGGTTTCATAGCAAACAACAACTCTACAAACTACGATCTACTGGTACTATCACGACCAATGAGCCTCAACCAGTTTATACTGAACTATCCAACCACCATTTTACGGATAAAATTGTTCCGTCTACTAAATCTACCAATCATTGTATACTTCTATACCTTCCCTTCCTCCATGTGAGCCTCACTTCATATATTTTCAAACAGGACTCCTAAATCTTGCTCAACATGAGCACTACAACAACATAGTATCAAAGTACATAATGAAACAGAAAATCTCCAACTTCCAATCACACTAAAATCTGCAAAAAAATCCTTTGAATAACTAATCCAACACACACCTCAACATCCCACAAAGAACATAATCATAAGGTTGAAGCAAGATTCAACTATCTACTGCTACTATTGCAAACTGATTTAGAAATTTTGCATAATGAATTTCACACCGTTTGCAGGGTCTTCTCCAAGCTCTCATTCACTCAATACACTAGTGTAATCAACCATTCTCACAATGAGTTATCTCCAATATAAATATGAACTCAAGTGCTCAACTCAATAATTACTCAGAACTACTGAGCTCAACAATCATTTTTATATGTTATATTAGATCCAGATTCAAATCCTTTAATTAATAAACCACTAACTCCATTATCCTTTTTTATATTTTCAACTTTAATAAGCTTATAGAGGTCTCACAAACTTTTTCGACCAATTAACTAAATTTTGTCATCAAATATGTCGCCAAAATAAAAAAATTAGCTCAACAGCACGAGGAATGCAGATAAAATCTTGTTAAAACCCATATTCACTCCTTTAGCACTATTTTTCATGTGACTTAAGTCTCTTCACGCTATAACCGCTCCCTTAATCCTACCCTACCAACAACTGGAGCCTAAAACCGCTCCCTTAATCCTACCCTACCAACAACTGGAGCCTAAAACCGCTCCCTTGACCCATCATACGTGCGACTTGTGATAAAACTGAAGTAAAACATTTTTTCTTCATTCTAGAACCTCTAAAACCTAATGGAACATCTTCTTCGTCACCTGAATACTCCTCCAAAATTTTGTGTCAATTATGAAACTAATGAATAGGAAAGGAACAATTCAGTGACATTCAAGATGTATTCTTCCAACCTTAGAATGAATACCAACACCTCCATCTCCTCAAGAAGAAACTACAAACTCTCTAAAAATCACCAACACATGTAGCAACATATCAACCTCTGTATCAACATCTCCATCTCTTGTAGTCTCATCATCATGTCAACTAACTGCCTCCAATACTGGTGGAAGCACCTCCAACATAATCTGCCACAACTCATCACATGAAGCAACAATCCAATATCTCCAAGACATGTAGAGACATATGCAACACCTACAGCAGTAGCATCTCCAATCAACACAACATGAGTAGCTCTACGTACTCCTGCAAAAACATCATCACCAATAGACACACATCATACCAACCTCAAACCAACATCACATTTGGAATCCATCTCCAAGTTAATAACCACTAGGTCTTGTCATAAGTATGTTTACACCAATGAAAGTTAACAAGACCATCAACCAATCATGCATCACCAAGAACTAAACACACATGCATATGATCAAAATCACCATGAGATTGTTTACATCAATTCCAACATTACAATTTAAAAAAAATACCCCTTTGGCATTGATTTCAACCTAAATAAAACATGTGACGTTGACTCAAAAACAAAAATCCCTCCCCCTTTGAGATCAATGGAAAAGGGACATAGAAATACTAAATTAAAATGCCAATAATTTTTTGGGTGAGATAAGTACTCCCACTATCATACATAAAACCATACTGATGCAACCCATAGAAGTATCCTCTGTAATATAATCATGAAAACAAGGAAATTGACTACCAAACATATCTCTTCCAGTTCCATGCCATCTTTGAACATTGAACATTCTCCCCTAAGCATGTAATGGAGGTGAAATAAGCCTCCTTGAAAACTTCAAGATAATACACCTCATGACCATGAATCTAACTAAATTTTAGCAATGATATACAATGCATACAACATAATGCTTCATGGATCAAGTGCATAGTTGTGACGAGTATATAGGTCTCACATATAACTCCTCTACACCTATCACCAACATTAACTTTATGGACCCAAGTTTACATCATACACCCAATAAATTGGTGCTACATCAAAGATATACATCATGTAACATGACTTGGACTCCATTGACCCATACATAGAATGATAAAACATACTAGATACCAAGGGTCTCCCCATGATAAATATGCCCAAAATATGAAACAATAATAGTACATGGATTTTAGATCTGCACATCATTGTGCTATCAACAATACATGACCAAAACACGAAATAAAATGAGCACATGGCATCAAGGAGCATCAACATATGCTCCATATGGAATCTACAATCAAATATAACACATGGCATTCATGAGCTTATGACATGAGCTCTAGAAAAGTAGCAGCAACAAATAGGAGCAATAACCGAGACATGTGCTAGTGCATGGGCATTCAACACCTTGGCCATCACCATCCCAAAGAAGAACATCCTAGAGTAAGATCATAACATCCACTAACAACGATCATTATGCTCCACATGTGAATCAATAATAATATCATCTACTAGCAACAACATGGAAACATATCATAGTAGGAGCAACAAATACATCCTCATCGTCAGAAAGTATCCATGATTCTCATCAAAATAGTAGCATCAATAAATACATGTCCTCATCATGAGAAGCATCATGCTCTCTCTCTCCATGGGAGAAAAAAAACAAGCAGCAACATCCATCATACCAAACCATCATAAGCAGCAACAAATATTATCCTCATCATTTGTGAGAAATATAACATTAGTGAGTCATAAACAAATAGAGAAGTGAGAAGCAAGACATGTATAGTCCATATATGAGCAGCAAAAATATAAACATTATGAGTACACAAAATCTCATCCATCATCATGTATCAAACTATCATGAGTAGAATCAACCATATTACTTATGTCTTATCCATCCAAAAACACATGAGTGGCAACATGATACATCCAGAATAATAAATATGAGAAACAAAGTGCATAGTATAGATGAACTATCTCCAACACAACATCTGATCTCCATGGCGTAAACATATGCATGATAACATATCACATAAGTATGATCTAGTAGTAATATCATCATCAAAATACCAACTATGTCATTCAAACCATACTATCTCACCCAACATGCAATATGTGGAACCAACAACAAAAAATCTTCCTAAACACAATGGAAACACATTCCAAATCTATTTGGAAGCACAAATGCTACCCCTGAATGTGTGATCCCTCATCACACCTAAACAATGCATAGTTGTCATATTTTCATTAGAATAAATATAAACCAAAGCATATAGCTACTCCATGTAAAACAAACTAGAATAAAATAGGTTAGACATAAAAATACACTTCACCTCATGTACTCCCCCTGAACACATGCATCTCTAAAAATGCATATTTTTTGTTATGAAATCAGCTCCAAAAATAGAAGAAAAAAGAGATCAACAACTTAGAAATCAACCACTTTGAGGGGGAAACCTCCTTTAAATTATAGAAATAAACAATTATTGGATGATTCAAATATCAAAACCTCCTTTCTATATATAGGATTCCATGGGGTCACAATATAATCTTAGCCAACCTAACAATAATAATCTAAGGGCCAACAATAGTAATAGTGGGGCTTTATGGGGTATAATAATAACAATATGGGGACTACAGGGGTATAAAAGTAACAATAAGGGGGATACACTACAACAATAAGGGACTACACTAGCAATATAGGAACCTAACATGCCCCTCTCCTTCACAAAAGTGTTGTCCTCAATGCTTGAGTAGCTCTAGATGCTTTTGTATAAAAGTCTCATCCTCCCATGTAGAACCTTCAGTGGGTAAGTTCTTCCCCTTGATGAAATACTCTGAAATTGATTGATTTCATCGATGTAAAGTTCCTATTTCCATGACTGCTTCAGGTTCCAATATAATTTTTCCTTCATCATCAAGTTCTGGTAATATTTTTTGAAGTGGAAGTCTGTCACCTATAACCTTCTTTAAGCATGAATCCTGGAAAATTGGGTGCACTCGAGAAGAAGTAGGAAGATCCAATTTTCATGCCATAGTACCAATCTTTTGCAACACCTTGTAAAGACCATAGTACTTTGGTGATTATTTACTATCCTTCTTAGCTTGCTTGAGTGACATTTTTTTTTATGGTTGTAGCCATAAAAATACCCAGTCTCCTACATAAAAACTTCTCTTAATGTGATGTTGATATGCATGTTGTTTCGTTCGATTTTGTGCCAAATTTGGTTATCCTTTAAGAGTTGGAGAACTTGTTGTTGATGCTTGATGTGATCTTCCACTTCTTGAGCCTTAGAATTTTCCCTTAAATATGATTTGATGGACGTTGGATGATATCCATAAAGTGTTGTAAATGGGGTCATTTATGTTGTAGTATGGAAGGAAGTGTTATACCACCATTCAGCCAAAGGTGACCACCTGACCCATTGTTTTTTTTATCAGATACAAAAAAACGAAGATATCCTTCCAAAAAATTCGTTATCTCATTTTTCCCATCGAATTGAGGTTGATAATATGAGCTATGGGCTATTTTAGTACCCAAACAAGAAAATAATTATGTCCAAAAATTTCTAGTGAAAATGGGATCTTTGGGTTTCCATGTAGCTTTTGAATTTTTTCGATAAATGCAGTAGAAAATATACTTGCTTTAAATGGACGATATAATGCAAAAAAATGTGCATACTTGGTAATTATATCAACTACCACCATGATGACACTCTTTCCTTCGGACTTAGGTAAACCTGCGATCAAATCCATTGAAATCTCCTCCCAATGTTGACTTGGAATGGCTAAAGGTTGTAGCAGACCCAGGGTCTTAATTGTCTCAACTTTATTTTGCTGGAAAACCAAACATTATGCCACAATATTTTGAATATTAGATTTAATGCCATCCCAAAAAAAATATTTCTTCACCCTATGGTAAGTTTTTAAGAATCTTGAGTGTCCTCCAATGGGAGAGGTGTGAAATTCCAAAAGAATCTTTTGTTTTACTTGGGAACTCTTACAAAGATATAATAAATCATTGTACCATAAAGAATAATTTTTCCAAATAAATGTATCAGATGTACTGGGATCTTGTTGAAACTTTTGAATGAGTGTCCACACTTTTTTTTCATTCTTCCATTCCCCCTCACTTTTTTTATCTAATCTAGTTGGATAATATTAATGGCACAAAGAAATTATTCCACCTCCTCATCCTTTATTGAGAGTACATCTGCAACAAGATTTAGCTTCCCTTTTTTGTAGATGATTTCAAAGTCATAACCCAACATTTTTGTGACCCATTTTTAATGCTCTTCTGAAGATAGTATTTGTTCCAAAAAGTATATAAGACTATCATGATCATTTTTTACCTTGAAGTGTCTTCCCATTAGGTAAGGTCGTTATTTCTTTAGTGCATGAAGTATTGCCGACATTTCCTTCTCATAAATTTCTTTATGTAAATTATTTCCTTTGATTGGATTCCTTTCGAAAGAAATGGGTCTTCCTTCTTGCATTAAAACAACACCAATTCCATTTCCTAAGGCATCACATTCCACAACTTTTTTTTTGTGAAGTCTCGCATGGATAAGATCGGTGTTGGGAACATTGCCTCTTTAATATGTTCAAATGCCTTAGTTTCTTCAAGATTTCATGAAAATGAATATTTCTTCAATAATGTTGTTATAAGGTATGTTATTCTCCAAACATTATTAACAAAATTGTTATAATACCCTATTAACCTGAGAAATACTCACAACTACTTTATGGTTGTGGGGACTTTCTATTCCTTAATGGATTTAATTTTGTTAGGGTCTACCTTAACACCCTCATGAGATACAATATGACCCACATATTCCACGAAGCTTGTACTTCAAAGAAACACTTGGAGGTTTTTTCATATAATTGTTTCTCCTCCAATACTTTGAACACCCTGTCAACATGTTAAACATGATCCATTCAAGACCTGTTGTAGATAATTATAGCATCCAAAAATACTAACACAAATTTTGTAAGGAAGGGTTTAAAAATGGAATTCATCAACCCTTGAAATGTAGAAGGTGCATTTGTAAGGCCAAAAGGCATAACCAAAAATTCATAATGACCCTCATGAGTTCTAAATGTTGTTTTCGAAATATTTTTAGTCTTCATTCTAATTTGATGATATCTTGAATGAAGAACCAACTTAGTAAAATAAATTTCTCCATGTAATTCATCCAATAATTCATCGGTCATGGGAATGGGAAATATATCTTTAATAGTGATCTTATTGATCTCCCTATAATCTGGACACGCACGCCATGATCCATCCTTCCTGTGCACAAATACTACTGGAGCAAATAAATAAATTTGACTAGGTTTAATTATAACAAGCTCTAACATTTCTATAATCATATGTTCAATTTCGCTCTTTTGTCCATAAGGATGTTTGTAAGGCCTGATGTTTGGATGAGCACTTCCTAGAATCAAATTAATAGTATGATGATGTTCACGAATAAGTGGGAGTCCTTTGTAAGTTTCAAACACCTTGGAATGAGTTTCCAAGGCTTTTTGGAGATCTGGAGAAATGGATGATTTTTATGTTAGAACTTCTAGTAAGCATAATTGTGCAATTATGCTTCTGTTCTTTCTTCAGAAGCTTTGTCATGACATTGGAGCTTATTATATTTCTTGGCTTCCCTGCAATACCCCGTAATTCAACTTCCTTTCCTTCCGAAAAAAAATTAAATAAAATTTCTTGAAAATTAAAAGCTACCGTCCCCAAATATTGTAACCATTATACTCCTAGTACAACATCAGCGCCTCCCATTGGAATGGAAAGAATTGGACTATTCAATACATATTCCCCTATCGTTAGCTTGATATTATGGCATTTCTAGAGCAGTTTATAGTCCCACCATTTGCAAACATCACTTGACACTCTACTGTTGGGTATAGGAAGCAATTCAATTCCTTTGATACCTTACAATGAATAAAGTTATTGATACTACCTAAATCAATCAACGCTATTACCTTTTTCTTCTTGATATGTCCTTCTATCTTGAGAGTTTTAGGAGTGGTAATTCATCCAATAATTCATCAATCATGGGAATGGGAAATTTATCTTTAATAGTGAGCTTATTGATCTCCCTATAATCTAGACACACACGCCATGATCCATCCTTCTTGTGCACAAATACTACTAGATCAAATAAATAACTTTGACTAGATTTAACTATACCAGGCTCTAACATTTCTGTAATCATACATTCAATTTCACTCTTTTGTCCATAAGGATGTTTTTAAGGCCTGATATTTAGATGAGCACTTCCTAGAATCAATTTAATAGCATGATCATGTTCACGAATAGGTGGGAGTCCTTTGTAAGTTTCAAACACCTTGGAATGAGTTTCCAAGGCTTTTTGGAGATCTCGAGAAATGGATGATTGTTATGTTAGAACTTCTAGTGAGCATAATTGTGAAATTATGCCTCTGTTTTTTCTTCAAAAGCTTTGTCATGACATTGGAGATTATTATATTTCCTGGCTTCCCTGTGATACCCCATAATTCAACTTCCTTTCCTTCCGGAAAAAAAAATAAATTTGCAATGTGTATCTTTTGTGTGTTTTTCACATTATGGAGATCAAAATTTTGCTCCATCTGTACTATCCATGTTACAGGATCCTTGCCATAAAACTTCCTCATATATATATTTTGAATATGGCGGGTCTTCAATCCAACATTAGAGTTTATGAAATCACGATTAACATTTATTTTGTTCTCATCATGAGTTTCATGTACTACCTTTTTGCCATTAGGAATCATTTCTCGTATCAAATTGGTCAAACCTTCCTTCAAAAATTTTGTGTTTTGTTTTATATCATTCTTCATGTCTTCCATTTTAGCTTCCATGTCATCCATATTAGCTTTCATTCCTTCCATATTCGCTTCCATGCCTTTCTTCAAACTGTCCATATTTTTCTTCCATGACTTTTTTCAAAACTTCCATTTCATTTTTTGTTAATCTTTGCGAGAGCGAAATTTCATGCACTTACTCTTGTAATTTTGATATATCATGTTGTACTTCTTCCTCTTCATGAGTCATAGTAGAGCCTTCTAAGGGCTTAATGGGTGTTAAATTATTTTTAGGGAGGAATTTTTGAACTTGATACCGATATCTATGCTTCAATATACCCTTGGAATCACTTCAAACTGATTTTTCAAACAAGACTTATGCAATTTGAAAAACAAATACACATGTTTTTCTTCCTTTTGAGGAGCTCGATTTTGAAAATGATGTATCTCTGTAATTTCGAATCCCTGAGATTTAAGCTTTGGTCCTATCATATCCCTCTGAGTCTTCTTTCCAATGTTAGAGATCTTACCTGATTTGGATTCTTCAACCCAAAGTTATTCCCAATCTCTCACAATGACCTAATTATGGACTAGTTTAGTAAAGAGAACTTGTACTACGTGCGAGCTGTTACTATTTCCTCCTTTGGCTCTGAAATTAATACACATAAAACTACAGCCCGTGTGTTTCCAGCTACTTTTTACAAAATTTCATTTCGATGCTTAGAGAGAGAGTTATGACAACTTTCTGAAGGTCACCTATTTGAGATGAAATTTGGGAGCCTGCAAAAACCCTAACTTCCACAGATCATATCTCCGAAAATATTGCGACCCAAGATCTGAAATTTTTACAAAAACTTCCTCGGGATTTTCTCGTAAATGGGTTTTTTTTAACATCTAAACCTTCGTAGAAAAAATATATATAGCGAAAATTCCATGATGGCATGTTTTAAGCAACGAAACCCTAGAATCCAAAGCTCTGATACCAAATGCTATGAAACCAGGTCCAAAAATATAAGAAAAGAGAGATTATCGCCTTAGAAATAAGTCACTTCGAGGGGAAAACCTCCTTTACATGAAATAAATGAACAATTCTTGGATGATTAAAATCATAAAACCTCCTTTCTATGTATAGGATTCCATGGGGTCACAATATAATCCTATCCAACCTAACAATAAAAACCTAAGGGCCAACAATAGAAATAGTGGGGTTTTATGGGGCACAATAATAACAATATGGGGACTACCGAGGTATAAAAATAACAATAAGGGGGCTACATACAACAATAAGGGACTACACTAGTAATATAGAGACATAAGATTTATCTTCTCATACACTTTCCCATATCGCTACATAACTAAATATTTTCATTCTACTCATTATGAAACCATATTCTCCCCTTGAGACCAAGTAGGGCTCAATTTTTGCTGGAATTTGTTTGTTGCAATTTTCTCCTCCATCATTTCCTCTGATGATCCCTATTATTTTTATGAGGTTGGCCTTGTATATTCTCCTCTCTCTGGCTGGATATCCTGAATGCATGGGCATCTTGCAATCCTTGGCCTTGTGACCAAGGAATAAAGGAATAAGTGGATTTGTTGTATTAAAATGATTTTTATTCCTTACATGTGCCTACAGTCAATATCCCTATGGCCATAATCATTGCATGATAGATAATAAGCATAAAATGGACTAATATACTTGAAAGAATGATATTTACTTTATATGCATGCTTGATATTACTTCTCCTTTGGCTTCTCCTTTTGATGAGAGAGATTGATCTCTCCATTGCTACAAATTTTTTAATGTGTCCATGAATTCCACAACCATAACACTTTCCAACTCTTCTTATTCTTGGACCATCTACGCTTGTTATGTTCCTCCTTGTATGGTTCATGGATCTCAATAATTTTGTTGCAACTAGGTGCTCCAACAATTTCAGATCTGCTTTTACATGCTTGATAACTAGTTTTAAGCCTGTCTACTTCTTCTCTCGCAACAATTACTTTAAACCTAAATTTCTGTAACTCATCTCACAACTCGTTGTATTGCTTCCTCATTCCAATCTCAATCTCCATTCCCTCTTGTAGCTGAAATTTCGGAACCAAAATTTCTTCCTTGGATGAACACTCCTTTTTATGACAAATTTGTAGTAGTTTTCGTTGATATTTATTTTCTCCCATAAGCCTTTGAATCTCAAATTATAGTGTCTTCACCTCTGATTATTAATCATATTCACTGTATTTCTCATCTTCTTCTTGTGATCATGATTGATTTGTTACTGCAATAAACGTAGGATCCTTTTCATTTTTCTCCATTTCTAAAAAGTGCAATTTTCCTCCAAGATACGAATTATGCAACCTATCTAAAATTTCTTTGGAAGTTTCACAATGCTTCACATACAACTTATTAGATCTCAGAATTCCATGAAAAATAATCTCTTTTTATTTTTCATCAAAAACATCTCTAACTCCAGTTTCTACGTGCAACAAAATATTTTCATCAAGAGATAGAAAATATGAATCCATCTTTGCTCTCCAAGTTGTAAATTTACCTTTATGAAGCGTTGGAATTCCTTGCTGATCCATTTCAAAAACTTTATAAAAAAATGCCAAAATATTTAAGATCCACTCTCCAGTAGTTAAGTTTCCCCCAAGAGCCCCAATCTAATATCAATTGGTTGAATCTAGATCACTACTCATAGGGGGGTGAATTAGTAGTGTGGCACTTTTAAAATTTTTCTCCAATTATTTAACTTTAAGTGTGCATAAAATGAAACGCATAATCAGAGATTAGAGAACCACAAATACACCTAAAAACATAAAAACAATCAACACAATGACATAAGTGTTCCTGGTAGAAAACCCATCATGGTAAAAAAACCACCCTGATGTTGTGCTACTCAATTATTTCATTAATAATCAAGAAAATTATACATGAATGAGCTCACTCCCATGAGCCAAAAGACTCAACTTCTTTTACACTATTTTTACGCTATGAGACAATAATTTTTTTCTCTCTCGGATCTATGAACTACCATCCGCTGAAGGCTGCTATGATCAATGATCCTCGCCCGATTACGCTTGAACTAAAAATGACTATAAATAATTTGATCTGCTAGTACTATCATGACCAATGGGCCTCATGCAATTTCTATAGAACTATCCAACCACCATTGGATGGAGGAAATTCTTCCATCTATTGAATCTGCCAATCACTGTATACTCAGAGCCTCTATGCCTTTCCTTCCTCCATGCGGGCCTCCTTTCATCTATTTTCAAACTGGACTCCTAAAAATTTCTCAAAAAAGTATCAAACCACATAATGAAAGAAAAAAGTGTCAATGTCCAATCACACTACAATCTGTAAAACAATATTCTCAGCCACTACTACAAAGCACTGCTCAGCATCTCAAACACTCCATAATCATAAGGTTGAAACAAGCTTGATCTATCTGCTACTACTACTACAAACTTATTCATAAATTATTCATAATGAAGCTCGCACTATTTGCAGGGTATTCTAGAAGCTCTCACTCACTCCATACAATGTGTAATCAACCATTTTCATAATTAACTATCTCCAATATAAAGATGAACTCAAGTGATCAACTCAATAATTAGGTAGAACTACTCAACTCAACAATCTATTCATATGCTAGATTAGATCCAGATTCAACACATTCACTCAATCAACCACTAAATACATTAGAATTTTTGATATTTTCAACTTTAATCAGATTTTGGAGGTCCCACAAACTTTTCCGACCAAGAACTGAAAATCTTCAATCAAATATGTTTCCCAAATAAAAACATTATCTCAATAGTACAAGGAATGCAAATAAAATATCGTCAAAACCCATAGTTTCTCCCTTAGATTTTGTTTTCATGTTACTTTAGCCTCTTGGAGCTATAACCGCTCCCTTACTCCTGCCCTGTCAGTGACTGGATCCTAAAACGACTCCCTTGACCCATCATGCATGCAAATGGGGTTAAAAATGAAGTAAAACATAGGTTCTTTGGTCCAGAACCTCTTCCACATGATGGAATATCTTCTCTAACATATAAGGACTCCTACAAACCTCTGTGTAAATTTTGCAACTGATGAATAGGCAACGAACAAGTCAATTACATGCAATACCTATTCTTCAAACCTTAGAACCATGACCAACACCTATGCTCCTCAAGAAACAACCACAATCTCTATAAACATCTCCAACACTTGTAGCAACATATTTGACCTCTATAACAACATCTTCATCCCTTGTAGCATCATCATCATGTGAATTAATTGTCTCCAACACTATTGGAAGCACCTCCAACACAAGAAACCATAACTCATCACATGAAGCAACAATCCAATGTCTCCAAGAGATGTAGAGACATATGAAACACCTGTAGCAGTAGCATCTCTGATAAACACTACATGAAAATCTCTCCAAACTCTTGCAAAAAAAACATCACCAACACACACACATCATACCAACCTCAAACTAACATCACATCTAGAATCTATCTCCAAGTCAGTAGCCACTAGGCATAGTCATAAGTATGTTGACACCAATGCCAACTAACAAGACCACCAACCAATCATGCATCACCAAGCACTAAACATACATGCATATGACTACCAGCACCATGATATTTTTGACATCAATTCCAAAACTACAATTCCAATAGCCACCACAAAAATTCACTTAACAATCCCATTGGGTTGGGCCTTGTGGGCTTAGTTGTCTTTTGAGATCCTCCCAAAAATTCTTTGATTGGTTGTCACTCTATTAGCATGCCACTATGTCTTGACATTTTATCTTCTTGCGCATTCCTTGGCCACTCCATTTATAAACTATTAGGTTCATTCCTACAAGATGAACTATTAGGCAGGGTCAACCTACTGCATTTTCCAATCGCCCATTATTTAACACAAGAAATTCTACTCGACACTCAGCCAACCCAATGATTCTTTTGTGTGCCTTTATAATCCTTCTGGATTAGCCCTTTTGGGATGATTTCATGTTTATTTCATTGACCACACGTGGCATCTCTTGAGCGGTGACATGTGTCACCTGAATCTGTCCCATTAGGCCACCCAAAAATGAAAAATATTCCTTCCATGTGTCCCTCGTACATCCACGTCATCCTGACATGCTCTACCACCACCATCTCCTAGGACCCAATCAAATTTTTACATGTTTCCTCTGTCAGAGAGGAGACATAAGGGTCTTCCATAGCCTTTTTTTGCGACCAACCTCCATTATAATAAAAAAACTACTAGGTTCCAAAATCCATATACGACACCACTCCTGAGTAGTTTAAGGTGTTGGCCCTCGTTTTTTATCTCTTTTTATTTATGAAATACACCTTATTTTTCCATATTATCCATCTATTCACCATCATATCCACCTTATATTGACCAAAAAATGCATATACATGTATTTAAGTTATGTTTTCAATTATTAGATGTTTTTGTAAAAATTGAAATTTAAGTGCATTTTTTGACATCAGTAAAAATTCTCGTAATAGCATTATGGTTTTCATATGAGCAGGACACTCGGGCTTAAGATGGATACATTTCTAGAAGGCTCGAGAACTAAGAATAAGAGTACACATGTTGGTACAGTCAAACCGAGCTTTAATAGGCCCAGTCAAAGGCAGTCAAACATGACCTGTTTTTATGGAGGATCCCTAGAAACTAGGTCAAAACTCTTATTTTGTGGGATTTTCTAGATTTTGCTGGATTTGATGCATGAATTCGACTTTATATGATAGGATAAGGATATTTATGACTAATTGAGATATTTTAGATTATTTTGTTAGATACTTTATCTATTTAAGCCTCAAACTTTGAAGGCTTTGATATGTAGAACTTGAATGACTTAGTATTCTTATTTCTGAGACTTGGAGACATAATTGAAGATCTATTCTATCATATTTGTTGTTTTTATATGCTGGTTTATTGATTGAAGTATTAATTAGCTGAATTCAACTTCACTTTACGAGGCAAGGGTGGAGGGCCCCCACACCGAGCTAGGTGCACTTAGTTTATTTTGTTGCTGCAATTTCTGAATTAGCTTACTTATGTTTAATTTGTTTATTCTAATTATTTCTGAGTATTGATGAATCTAATGATCATTCTTAAATTTAATATGAAATTATAAACAAATGTTAAAGTTAAACATTCTTTGCATCTAATCAATATCTTCAATAAGAATTCATCTCTACATGCTTTTACATGCTTTTACATTCCTTTTAATGATTGCTGATGAATCTTAATATTGTTTCTATTCTGCAAATGAAGATTCAACCCAGTATTTAATGTTAAATACTTCTTCTATCTAATCAAGAGACTAAAAATTAACATTCATCTTTCCTGCTTTTTCTGAATTCTTGTTTTCAACAATAGCATTACTGATAAATGAATAGATGATGAAGGACAATCACGATCTCTTTAGTGAAGATCCTCTTCAATTATTACTTCATGTATCTCAATATATTTTTTAGTTAAATATTTTTTTATTTCTAATTCATATGGTAATCTTGTTCGAGAAGGAAAAACAAATCTCTTAAGTTAGGAGATTCTTCTGCTTCTAATTACACATCTGAATTTATAATTTTTTTAAGTTAGATTTATATTTTTAATATGCATTTCCCTAATCATTAATAAACCATCTTCTGAATTGATCACAACTGAAACCCATATACTTTTGGGATGCTTCTAAGTTCCACTCACTCGGATTGATAATAAATACTTGCATTAGTTTACAACAGTAAATTGACCCAACATATGGCTTCAGGAGGAGTTCCCCCAGAGTAGCTCTCTGTCGTTGATCTGTGTGATAAACTATGCACGAAACCACTGCCCAGACCAGAAAACCCATCTATCATATTGTCTCCAGTGCCATTGGAAAGTCTCCATGTATCTCGACACTTTCCTCCTGAAGCTTAGTCGTGTGCACCCTACACAATATTCCGAGTTGTCACAACTGGGTGGGATCAACCCACTTTGTTCCATCGTGATTCTACAACTCTTGCGTCTCTATTGAAACCTATGGGGTGAACTCTTTGGGGTACCACCACTGAGATGGTTTCATCTCACTCCTCCTCTTTCCCATGGAGATATTTTTTGCTGCTAAGATGTCTTCCACATCTACATGGAGATTTTCATATAGCCTTTGCTATATTTTTCACTACACTTTGGTAATGTGCCAAAATTGGCTACACACCAAGGCTCCTCCACACTCCTTCTAACTTTTTTATATTGGACATGGGGTAACCAACTTTGAATGGATTTATCTAATGATGCATGAGGTTATTTTTGAACTTCTTCATACCAATGGAAAGCTCTTTCAGATCTCTATTCATTTGACTGGTTTTAATCTACTCTTGAGATGATCTGGTGCTCTAGAATTTTCTCTAAATCCATTGTACTGATTATGATCATTTTCCCTTCTTGTGTACCTGGAACATTCTCCCTGAGGTATTTATTTGACACCTTTGCCTCCTACTGCTACCTACTACCATTGCCTTTTCCATCAAATGAAGATATATTAAAAAATCTATTTACCTTTTCCAATATTTTCCATTTCCTTTTCCATAAATTACAACACATTTCTAGTCTCTATCTCACCATGGTTTGATCAGACCAATAGTTCTAGATGGCTTGAAAAAATACAAAATCATGTCTCCTGGACTGACTTTAGTGACATGGACATGGAAGCCTTCTTGGATATCGAACTAGAACCTCAATTAGAGCTAGAGGAGGCATATATAGAATAAGGAACTAAGGTATGGGAAGAAGAAGAAGTTGAGATAGAACCAGGGGACTCAATCAAAGGAATAATTAGAAGAAAATACCATGAAACATGCAAAAAAAATGGAAAAATCAGAAATTGAACTAGATACATAAACAAATATGGATAAGGCAGGGTTATCGAAGACAAATTTAATAAAATCATCTCAAAATCCCTGGGATTCTATTAATACATCAACAATTCCATCAAAGAAGAGAAAAATGGGGGAAAGGAGAGCATTGTAGAAGATAATTTAGAAGAATAAGTTGGTTCTACTTTAGTACGCCTAAGCACCACAAAAAAGTCTAAAGTAAGAAAATCAAGAGACACCCCTCTTTACTTTGGGAGAAGGAAGAGAAATATAATAAATCCCACAAAAAAATCTTAGCTACCATCTCCAACACAAATTACCGTTGAAGGTTCACCTAGCCTTGAGGAGGAAGGACCTCGAGAGGAAGAAGAACAAAAAATCATGATAGCCTCCACATCACTTAAAATGAAAGAGCCACATTCTTCGCTAGAGGAGTTGAGCACTTAAGATATATTATATCCAGAACAACCCACATTACCATAATTGTAGAATATAAAGCTACATTAGTATAATACAAAGTTATAGGAGAGGGTTGTAGAACCACAAGAGAAGGCTATATAGCTACAGGAAAATGCTCATCCTGACCTCTCTCCTTATTATTCTCATATTGACGCAAGAAACATTCTCCCTATCGACCTTGCACCAATCGTGTTCTTTGATTTGGAGGTAGAAAGAGGAAAAACTCATAGATGGATGTAGATTGTAAACTGCACAGGGGTTGTAGATGTTGGCATCATGGAGGAGAAAATGAAAATATGGGAGCATAAATTCCCAACCTCAGATTTTGTGAGTCTAAAATAATATATCATCTACAAAAGGAAAACATGAAGCTAAAATCCTGGCTACAACAAACCAAAAAAATTAGTGCAGGAGAAAGAAAACCAAGGTACCACTATGGCCAATCTCTCCTTAGAAGCTATAAATTGTAGGTACCCTTCAAAAAATTACTCTTTTTTTCTAAAATTTCAGTGGTGTCAATTTCTTATCAAAAAATTACCACTAAAGTTTCCATTTTCCTATTGGATGTAAGGTAGCTCATTGATTTTTGTCTCAAGTGCAACATTGAGGCCAGATCCAAAATTAGATATTCCTACATTCATAATTTAGTACATCTTTACATGAATATTTTGGACCCAAAATTTTAGTTGGGTGATGTAAAATTGTTGGATCTAGCCTCATGGTTGTGCCACAAAGAAATCAAGGCAAAGGAGGTCAACAAATTATTAGCCAAGGAAGTAAGGGAATTATTATTGTTCAGCGAAGAAATTCCAACATCGCATCTCCTCATTTCCAATCACAATATCATATCAGAATATCCCAATCTAGCAACAATATACAAGGAATATCATGAAAAGGAAATCCTTCACTTTGAGGATATAGTTTGGTTATTGGGTGAGGAAATCCTACATGCATGTCAAATAAGATGGCGCACATTTCCACATAGTTTAAGGATGAGAGAATGTCATTGACCTAAAAGGTTAAGTATTGCATTAGTCAAAACCCCATTGTATGAGAGAAGCATGCAAAAATATATATTCCACTAGATTGGACTCAATTTTAGTCCTTCCATATTTTTTCACCTACAACATAGTTACCAATGAAACGGGAACTATTACTTAAAAACAGGAACTCTAGCCCAAGAAGACTCAAAAACATGAAAAACACCCTGAAAACAAAAAGTGGGTATTCTAAAACGCACTTGGTTTTTTTTTAAGGTCAAATTTCAACATTTTATAAAATTATGCTAAAAACAAAATTGTTTCTTGAAAAAATGATTGAAAAAACACCCTCAAAACAAAACCAGTTGATGCTGGAATAACCAAAAAAAAATTGTGTCATACTTTTGAAACTTGTAACAATGGAGTTAAAGACAACATATTAGGACATTTTTTAAAATCATAAATTTCTAAAATTTTTGATAGATGATGTTAAAGATAAACAAAAACATGTCTGAAGGGCTTATCATTTTGAACAATTTTCATCCATGTTGTTAAACATAAAATATCTTGACTCTAAGCAACCCTAAAATTGTAATTATTGTCAACCATAACATCAAAGATAAAATTTGGTAGCGCATAAAAACCTTAATGACAAGTTGTAAATATAAAGTTTTTCAATCTTAAATTTTCAACATACTTGAACAATGAAATTATGGAGAAATTATAAGACTTGAACAATTTTAAAAAATGAACAAGTAAATGAAAAAATTATCATTGAACAGAAACAAGTAAGAGTAATTTTAATTTTAAAGGATAAAAACTTATCTTTTTTAAAATCATAGCATAAGACATTTAAATCTAATTTCAACCAAACCTTAAAAATCAAGCATTAAAACAAAGTGTCCCCTTTGAATGACGCATATAATTATTAAAATTTTTAAAAGTATCTTATACCAGATGGTAACAATACATAATATCATGGTAATATCACTGCATAATCTAAAAAATCAACATTAGTTTCTATTTTCTATTTTACTTATAATCAAAATATCAACATTGGTACATTGAATATAACATAAATTATTTTTGTAATTCATTTTTGCGTTGTCGATATTATAAAGAGATGAATTCTTCATAATTAAAACATATAATCCAACAAACATAGAAATGCCTCATAACTTCATGAAAAATGAGATGGAAGCCAAAATTTTTATTTCAAGTTACCATGCAAACATTAATTACATAAAAGTGTCTTACATAGTTATTCAAAATCAACCATAGGTTTTGGCACACCATCAGAATCTACATCTTCAAATGAATGGCTCGATGCAGATGAAAATGATCCATATTCTTCTCTTTCATCAACTAGTGCTCCATCTGAGTCAACATGCATGCCCACCATTTCAGAGTTCAAAATTCTTGTAGATCCATGACTACATTCTGCAAAGTCCCATCTCAACAGTAATTGTTCTGGTAGCAATTTCTTCAAAATATTTATGGTTTGCAACCAAAAAGTTCCTCTCTTTGTCAAATTGAAGTCATACACAAGTATGTCAACATCCTCCAATTTTAAGACATTTGTGTGGCGACAATTTATATTTGTGCCCTTTCTTTTTCTCTTTTTTCCAATTCTTTTTTCAACTACCATCTCTGGCTTGTACACACCATTGAAAGGGTGGGTACTTGTGGCATACCAATGTACATAAACAGCTGTAATATCTTCATTTTCATTAATGACCTTTATAACCTTGGCAATCTAGAATGGATAGCCAAGTGGATCTTCATCTGCTAACACTGCTATCATGCAACCCTCCTTAACATCCTGCACAGAACCCCTGTAAAGGTCTTCCATGGCTTCATGTTATGCACGTGATCTTATAGAACCAATATAGATTTATCTTTCCTCTACCTGTGGGGAATTAATAATAGCTTGAGGCTATTTTTGTTCAACAATGTGTGTTTCCTGATGTTCATTTGGCATATTTTGTGGCCAAAAAAAAGGATTCTTCAAAAGTGTATCCACATTTATTGATCTTGAAATCATATCACTTTGATTACTGAAAGAAGACTCCCACCAAACTGAATCAGCAACATCAAAGTACTCATATGTATCTCTCATACATATTTTAATCTCCTCTAGACATTTAGAATAATTTAAGTATCTCTTATGCCTTCGTGCATTATGGAGTTTAGCGACTGACTATAATAACAATATCTTTGATGAAAATATTGGACACTCTCGAATGAACTTAAAAAATGCTAAACCTGATGATGGCCCCCATTCTTCAATAGTTAAATACTTCTTGCCCCATATAAGTGTTATCCCATCAATTTTTTTGATACGAAATTGATGCTGGAAGCTAATGTCATTAAGTTGTTCAATGCATTTCTCCTCACCATGCGATCCAAAATTAAACCTTCGCATGTCAATAGTTTCTTCCAACATATGAAAAACAGGCTCTGGAATGTACGATTTCTTAATACATTCAATTAATGATGGAAGGCTGCCAACACCTTTCCTCCTCAATGTTACAGAAAAACGACTGAACATTTGATCAATGTGATCATGAGTATGCCCAACAAGAAGGAAACCAACCTTTATCTTTTTAAAAATCCCCAATTCAATGAGCATGTTTAGATACCCAAAAATAACTTGATTTTTGTTTTCATGACTTGTGTTGTCTAATTGTAAATACAAAACTTCAGGAAGAATACCAGACCAATGAGTAACCACATCATGGATTATAGTTATGGTCATATTTTCATCATTGTGAATATTTTGAGTTGTGAAGAAAACTCTTGGAAACATCTTCTCATTAAACACCATACAACCAACCAAGTGAAACTGAATGAAATTTTCCTCCTGTAATTTTTTTGGCGTGTGGAAAAAATGTGGAAGTGTTTTCTTTTGGTCCATACCATCAATTACCAATCCCAGATATTTATTTGGATGATCATAACACTTCTTTCGATGTTTATACAACTTTTTCCTTTCACTTGTTTGCTGATTGCGATGGCCTTGAAGTTATTTGACAACGAAATATGTACATAAAATAAAGGAAACATATGAATAAATATATTTTCATAGTTGATAAGTATCCAATTTAAAAAAAAATGTTTTGAACACATACCTCTTTCTGTCCCTTGACATTTATCTCTTTTTGCTTTAAGAGAAGCACATGTGCTGCAAACCCCCATCCTTGTCTTCTTAGGAATATGAACATTGTTGAATTCAGTTTTCCATAACCTTGTAAAATAAGAATATGTAATAAAATTACCAATTCCTTCAACAGCGTCTGCATAATATTTGTATAACATGAATACTTCTTGTCTTGATAAATTATCTGGAATATGTATTGTGTCTTTATTTGGCATACAATCTCCATGATTTGAAAATAAGTCTTTCATCCATGTCTTAGCAGTATTTGCAAACGGCCCCACCTCCCGTTTATAATGTACTTCTGAATAATATGTGGGATCCTTTTCCAATATTTCATGGATTCTTGACAAACAACAATTACCAATTGAATGCAACATTTTGAATGCCTTTCTGTAAAGCAATACATTCCCAATATGACAATCATAACTTGCTAGTGTAGGTTGCATGCAACCCACTAAATATGAATTTTGCATGTCTTTATTCATTGACATATATGTTTTCCTTTTCTCCAAAACAAAGTTGAAATCCATATGTTTCAAGCAATCCCTTCAACAAAATTCACTTTAAATCAAATGAATGACGAAACTTTTTTTTGTGAGATATTTTGTCCTCACCCTTGTATAATTGGAATGTTTTGGATTGATATGAAAAGGTATAATCCTACTCCTAGTTGCAATATTTCCTTGCAACGGCTTCATCATTCCATCATCATTTGTAAAATAAATTTCATCACCATTAGGAGAATATTATCCCCACTATCATCATCCTTAACATAGTTAAGAAATTCATCAACATCATTGCCTCAAAAATTTTCTTTACCATCATCACTTGAAGAAAACATTTCACAAGAATCATCGGCGCATTTGTAACTCCGACTCAGAAGAAATTCTTCACCATATTGACCCGTGCTTTCAAATTCTTCCCTGGGAGGATTCAATTCTTCATCAGCATGAGTGTCTTTGAAATGATCACTTAGAGAAAATTAAATATTCAGATTTGTGCCTCTAAAATTATCATTTGCAAGAAACTCTTCATCCTCCCCTTCCTCAGTGGTGCTCTCATAATCCTTGGGATTAGGCATAAGTGGAAGCTTTGAATTTTTATTCACTATAATTTCTTCATCCTACCCCTCCCCTTCCTCACTGATGCTCTCATAATCCTTAGCATTAGGAATAAGTGAATGCCTTGAATCTATATTTATTTTAAATCCTTCATCCCCCCCTTCATCTGTGGTGAACTTATAATCATTATGATTAGGATGAAGTAAAAATTTTAGCTTTGGAAATTCATCCCCATCTTCATCAGTGGTGCTGGAATAATCCTTAGGATTAGGACGAAGTGGATATTTTGACGCTGCAAATTCTTCATTCCCCTCTTCATCAATGGTGCTGGCATAATCCTTAGGATTAGGACGAAGTGCATATTTTGACTCTGCAAATTCTTCATTCCCCTCTTCATCTGTGGTGCTCACATAATCCTTAGGATTAAGATTAAGTGGATATTTTGACTCTGGAATTTTTTCATCCCCCTCTTCATTAGTGTTGCTCGCATAATCCTTAGGATTAGGACGGAGTGGATATTTTGATGCTGTAAATTTTTCATTTCCCTCTTCGTCAGTGGTGCTAGCATAATCCTTAAGATTGGGAAGAAGTGGATGTTTTGACTTTGAAAACTTATCATTCCCCTCTTCATCAGTGGTGCTCGCATAATCCTTACGATTAGGACGAATTTGATATTTTGAATATGGAAATTTTACATCCCCCTCTTCATCAGTGGGGCTGGAATAATCCTCAGGATTAGGACAAAGTGGATATTTTGACTCTGCAAATTCTTCATTCCCCTCTTCATCTGTTCTTCTCGCATAATCCTTAGGATTAAGCTGAAGTGGATATTCTTCATCTCCCTCTTCATCGATGGTGTGTTCATAATCCTTGGGATTAGGATGAAGTGAAAATTTTGACTCTGGAAATTCTTCATCATGCCCTTCATCACTGTTGCTTTCATAATCCTTAGGATTAAGAGTAAGTGGTATAACTGGCTCTTGATTTACAGAAATTTCATTTTGTTGCGCCTCATCAATTTTGTTCTCATCATCTTTAGGATTACGACCAAATCGATATTTTGACTCTCTATTCATGGTGAACGAACTCCTATTATATTCATCACTCTGAATAGAGTTGTTGCGTGACGAAGATGTTGATGTTGTACAAAGAAAAACTTTTCTATCAGAATAAACCATGGCTTTCAAAAAGAATAGGTTGAATGATACAAATAACTCTCCCACTTACAATATATAGCTTTAAGACTGAAAATTTCCCTCCAAATTTTTCCCCCAAAAAAATTCGCGAAAAATTTTCCCTCCAAATTCCTCCCCCAAAAAATTTCGCGAAAAACTATCCCTCCAAAATTTTCATTTCAAATATTTCATACAAAATATTAGTCAAAAAATGTATTTAAATTTCTTTTAATAAACTGTTTGTGTTGAAATATTTTACTGATATTTATATTCAAAATATCCACAAAATATTTCTATCATGCATGCCTTCTAAACTAAAATAATGTTTTTATTTCAATGATTTAATATTGACTAGATGTAAGTATTAACTATAATATTACTATAATACCTATATGCAAATATTAACTATTTTAACTATAATGAGTACATGTAAATATTTTAAATTTTAAATTTTAAACCTACATTATATTCATCTAAAATATATTTCAAAATTTCTTAATAAATTGTTGGCCTTCAAATATTTCACCATACTTTTTATTCAAAATATCCACAAAATATTCCTTTCATGCATGCCTTCGAAACTAAAATAATTTTCTTATTTGAATGATTTAAGATTGACTACATGTAAATATTAACAAAAATAACAACATACAAATATTAACTATTTTAACTATAATATTAACTATAATTAACTACATGTAAATATTTTAAATTTTAAAATTTAACCCCATGATTTTAAACATTGAGTACATGTAAATATTAACTAAAATATTAACTATGATAACTAAATTCAAATATTAACTATTTTATCTATAATATTAACTATAATTAACTACATGTAAGTATTTCATATTTTAAATTTGTATCTGAGATTATATTTTAATTTTTCAACATTCAATACATGTAAATATTAAATAAAATATTAACTATGATAACTACATGCAAATATTAAGTATTTTAACTATAATGTGAACTAATTTTTCCACAGAAAAATTCAAACCATCTATTATCATAGAAAGGTTACATAGCATATGCATTGCATTTCTGTTTCTTGCTTTGTAGGTGAAGAAATGAAATGTGACTGTTTATAAATGCTTTCCAGGCATTTTCTTTAACAGTCCCGTCCAAAAAAGAACCTCTAAAGGAAAATTTATGTCCTTTCCCATTCTCCTGGCTCCCTTAAAAGGGAAACAGCCAAAAACAGAGAATGAAAAGAGAGACAAAACCCATCATACCTTTTCAAAATACAGCATGCCAGGTTGTAACCACAGCCCTGACATATTAAAGTCATATGAAAGTTACAAAAATGGAGAAGAACCTAGGCCTCCTTAAAAAGGAAAACAACACCGAATCCCATCAAGTAGTTTGGTATATAGTTTAAAGATATACAAGAAAAAGAAACGAAAGTAACATGTACAGGAATTTCTTGGAACATTAAGCGAAAAATGGGGGAGCAATTGGCCTTGCCACCCCATCCAAAACCTCTTCTATTGTCCTATAATGTGAACTATAATAAACTAAATGTAAATATTTTAAATTTTAAATTTTAAATTTTAATCCCACATTCATTAAACAATAAACCAATCAGACAATATTCACTATATAATAAGAATGATTGTTTCTATTCATCACATCACATCAAGTTTTATGGTATATGTTAGAGCAATTTTCTGGAGGTGTTGCGTTGGCATTGGTAACTTCGTGGAGGCATTGCATTGGCATTGGAGGTGTTGCATTGCTATTGGTAATTTTGTGGACGCGTTGTGTTGGCATTGGTGACAGCAGTTTTTTGCATTTCAAAGGTTAGTTTTCCTTCTATTCTGTCCATTTCTATAGTTTGTGTGTTCAAAAACTACTTTTTAAAAGTTTTTATGTTCAAAAACCATAATGTTTTTATATTTTTTTAGTGAATAAAATGCATAAAAAACTATATTTTTTAGGGTTTTAAGGACAAAAATTTAGAATTTTTTCTATTTTTAGGGCTTATAGGTTCATCTAGACAAAAAAATCCATAAAACGACCATGCACATAAAAATAAATAGTTATATTATTATATTTTTATTTGTTTTTTTTATCATAAATATATTATTGGTTTCATTATTTAAATTGTTTTTTATTTTTTGTTTTTATTTGAGAATTTTTTGATTTTATATTCTATTTTTATTTTTTTGAATTTTAAATCTTATTTTTATTGTTTTTAATTTTAAATCTTAATTTGTTTTTGTTTTTGTTTTTTATTGTTTTGTTATATATATATATATATATATATATATATATATATATATATATAGTATTGTTATGTAAACAATTGTTTTTTTTTAATTAAATAATGTTTTTAAAAAAACAAACAATTCTATTGTTATATAAACAATTTTTTTTTTTTTTTTTATTTATGGTATTCTTCTATTAAAACAATTTTTTTTTTTTAATTAAATAATGTTTAAAAAAAAAAATTTGTATTGTTATATAAACAATTGTTTTTTTATATATATTTATTGTGTTGTTATATTAAACAATTGTGTTTTTTTTATATATTGATTGAATTGTTATATATTAAATATATATTTTTGTTTGTTTTAATATTTATTATATTGTATATTAAAACAATTGTTTGTTTTTTTTTAATTATATAATTTTTTTGTTTTATTAAATAAATATAATGTTTTTTTAATTAATATAATTTGTTTTTAATTTTTTAATTTAAAAAAAAAAAAACGCAATGTATGTATTTCTTTTGGCTGCCCGGTCGGCCTCAGGCCCCCGGATGGGTGCAGGCCAATTCCCGAAATCAGCCTCCACCCAGCTGAGGGCCAAATTCTGGCTGGGAAGCCGCCCGTGGTGCCACCCAGCCGGGGGCCTGACACATTATTTTTTTAATTATTTTTTTTTAATTTACTTATTGTAAACATGTTTAATAGATTTTAATTTTTTTAAAATTTTGTTTAATTATGTTTAAATTTTGTTTAATTTTTTTTTAATTTTTTAATTTTTGTTTTTAAATTTAATTATTAAAACAATGTTTTAAAAATTTAAATTTTTTTATTTTATTTTGTTAATATAATATGTAATATGTAAAGCGTTTTTTTTTTTTTAATTGAATATATTACATATGTTTTTAAAATTTAAATTTTTAAATTTTTTTTTTTTTTAAATTTAAGTATTAAAACAACACTATAAACATTTTATTTTATTTTTTTATTTTGTTTAATTGCTTTTATTTTATTTTGTTTATTTTTATTTAATTACTATGTAATGTAAAATAAAATTTTGTAATTTTAAAATATATTAAAATATTATATAAATTTATAAATTTTTATATTAAATTTTTATAATTTTAAGTTTATAAATTTTTATTTAATTGCTATGTAAAGTAAAATAAATTTTTGTTTTATTTTATTTTGTTTATTTTTATTTAATAGCTATGTAATGTAAAATAAAATTTTAAAATTTTAAAATATATTAAAATATTATAATTTTTTAATTAAAATTTTAATTTTAACATATGTGTTTTATTTTTATTCAATATATTTAAAATTTTAAAATATTATTTATTAAGTGTAAATTTAATAAAAAAACATAATTAAAATTAAAACAAAAAATTAACATTTTTTTTTTTTTAATAAAATCATTACCTTACAAAAAAAAAAAATTTAATTTTAACATTTGTTATAAATCTTTAGTAAATTTTTTTGTTTTTTTTTTTTATTTTATTTTAAACAAAAACTCAAGTTTGAAAATAATAGTTTATTTTTTTTAAATTGTTTTATACAATTTTAAACACATTTTAAATTTTTTTATAAAATGTATTTAAAACATATTATATAGATATATATACATATGATTTATAATATTTTGTTTTTAAATGAAAATTTTCTATAGTTAATTTTACTGCTTTAATTTCAATTTATTTAGTTTTAGAAATAAATTTTGTTTTTTAAATTTATTTTATCAGCATTATTTTCTTATTAACTAATATATATATTTCTTTTTATCAGGAAAATGGCATCAAAAAATATTTCTGTGAATGTTTCTGCACATAGGGCAGCAACTCCCAAATCTAAAGTTGTAGCTCCATGCACTATGGATACAACTCCCAAATCTAAAGTTGTAGCTGGACGCAGTATGGACATTGTTGGAGGCAATAAGGACATTGTTGCACACAGTAATAAAATTCAAGAAAGTGGGGCAATAGGTTCATTAAAGCTTATTTATGATTGGAAGAATGTCGAGGAAATAGATAAAACTGATTTCTCATGGTATCTTGAAGACAATGAAATGGAGGCTGATATACACATCTATCTGCTTTGTGGTTTGATTCACTTAAATGAGCCATATGATGTGATGAGCAGAGTACGAGACATATCTATGGTCCAGAATACAAATACTATTTATGTTCTTGCAAGGAAGGCTAATAAACGTGAGAAGGTTAGATATCGTCTATCAATCGTCAAGTATGACACAGATGAAATATCTTCAAAATTTTATGAAGAAATCTCAAGAAACATTGCAAATAACATTGTAAGTATGCTTATTTTTATTTCCGCTATGCATTATTGTAAGGATGATTCAATTTTTTATAAATTATTGATCATTGACATGTTTTATTTTGTTTCATAGGATTTTGTTCTGAGTCTTTCAAACATGTTTGAAGGTATTTATATGTTGGAGCCAAATGTTATGAATGTGATCAACACTTTCCACACAAACAAAGCAGAGGAAAGGATATTGAAGCAAAGATCAATAGCTCGTGACACTGCAATAGTATAAAGAGGGGATCAACCAAGAGTCACTAAGGTGGGTCAATCTAGTAAACTTAAACATGTTTCTTTTGAAGATGTCGAACATGAAACAGAAAATTATGATAGAATTAGTGAGGAGGAGATTAGAACTGTTGTGCAAAAGGAGAAAACAAATCAGACACCAAAAAGTAAAATCTTCAAGGATGTCTCTCTTTTACCTCATGATGGAGAGCTTGTTTATAAAAAAAATTGATATGTTATCCAATAAGACTAGGAAATCAAATATTGATGAACCTGTAAAGGTCATGAGCAGCAATGAAGAACAAACTGAAAGCTCTCACAGAAGAAGAGAAATCATAACATCAGGTGCTGAGTTAGAGGATGGCATTATTAAAACAAAACAAAATGCTATTCGATATGAGTTGAGGAAGAATAAATTAATTCTTGGTGGCCAAACATTTGAGCTTAATGTTAACCAATTTTATAGCCCAGATGAAGGACAATCTCAATATCAAATTAGAAAGGCCCATCACCTACATGTACATAATCTGAAAACATTGTTCAGGTTCAATCCATATGCGCATGTGGTTGATTATGTGGTTCTTGTCGATCCATGTCAGGTTCCCAAAAAATAAGCATTTGACAAGACAAAATGTTTTGATTATAAATATTATGTAATTGGAGGGAACCATTCGATAGAGGCTAAGAGACAATTGATTGCGGAATATCCCAATAACTATCTTTTTCAAACAGTGAAATGCATCATTTACACTGGCTTAACAGAAATAGAATCAAATTTATTAGCATGGGATTATAATGCAGATAATGAGTACATAATGAAAATGACTTTCATCCAAACGGTCAGATTTATTCATAATGAATTCATAGAAAAATGTGATGAGGATAAGACACGAGTTAGTGTAACATTTCGGAAGGAATGTTTAATGGAAACGGGTTATCAAATTGATGAAAAAAAAGAAAAAGATGGAAAATTTAATAAAAATTTATTCAAAGGCATGGATAACATTTTTCAGTTGGAATTTAGAACTAGGGAGATATGGGATTTGATTGATGAGATTTTTGATCGGTGGGAGAATATTTCCATAAAAAATCAGAAGGTTAAAAAGAGTAAACCCATAATATGTACCAACAGTAAGAAGAGTCCTGAAATGAAGCAGCTTCCAGAGGATATGACTATCACACCTTGGAGAACAATGCAAGGTGTGAAGGATGATAAACTATTCAAATCAGTACTAGCCTGTGTGAAGTCGAGTGAATTATCAATGGAAGAAATGGGTTCAAAATTTCAAAAGTAAGTTTCTTGAATTATTTCTTATTTTCTTTCATTATAATTTTATTTTAAATAGAACATAATGATATTGGTAGAATTTGTTATACATGTCACTATATTAATGGTTTTAACTTGATTTATTCAATCATAATTTTTTTATGAAAATACAAGAACACATGGTTAAAATGTTGAATGAAGATAGCTGGGATGATGTTGTACAAAACTACCCAAAAGAAATTTCCACATCAACACTAAAAGATTTTTATATTGCATTCAATAAGGTATGTTGATTTATACATTCATTTTATTCATATATATATATATATATATATATATATATATAGATAATTCATTTTAATATATATATTTTTATGTCATTAAAGATGTCGAAGAAGAATGCAAATGGAGTACGAGATACTTTCAAAACTATATTGAAGAAATTAAGGTGGAAAACATGAGAAAGAAGCGTCAAATGAATGTTGAACTTGATCCTACTCTTAATCATTACATTTCGAATGGGCTCGACAATATCCAATATCAAATAATACAAGGTGACTGTGAAGACATTGCATCACTAATACCTAAAAGGGAATATGGCCTAGTTATTGCAGATATTCTTCATGGTTTCAATTTCTTAGACATTGAATATGATAGAGAACCATATACTTATCAAGATTTTAGTAAGGTGGTTACGGGTTTTCAAGAAGTGACAACATCACCACTTTGGCGATTTGTGACATTTCATTTAGACACATAGTTTCCAATTTTATAAACAAGCTTGAAGGGTAAAGCAAACTCAAGGATGCAACTTACATGGTAAGACTTTGAAATTGTATGTTTGATTACTCCTAAATTTTTTTATGCATGTAAAATTTAATTGAAATTTTACTATGTTATGTTACAGGCATAAGTCAAATATTGTTTCTTCTGAAGATCAGCCTATTAAAGATGATAGCTATAAGCATATTCTTATGAATCAAGTAGATGGGAAGAGTCATAGTCAAGTATTGGTTCATGATGTAGTTGTAATAAGACTAACATATGAGGATAAAGATGCAAAAGGAGATAGAGTTAACATTTATCAAAAACCACAAGCATTGATTAACTATCTTATAGATCTATGTTCAAATGAAAGAGAATGGGTTTTGGATTTATTCTCAGGTTCAGGTAAGTTTTTTTGTACAAATTTAAATTTAAATACTTTATTTTTTACTTTTTATGTCTTCATACTATTTTTCTTACTTATTTCTTCTGTGCTTGATGATTAGGTACAACACTAGCATGTTGCCTACTAAAAGGAATAAATTGCATTGCCATTGAGAAATACCCAGTTCAATGCAAATTTATTCAACAAGGAATTAACGCTCTTGAATTCCTTCCAGATGCGAAGCAAGAAGTTGGTTTGAGGAAAGGAGATTTTAATGAATCAAGTGTGGAAAAAAATGCAAAGGAACCTCAACCACCATTATATGGAATGATTGGAAAGGGACACTTTGGAAGATTTGCAGACATCAAAGATCCATTAGAAGAAGACAATGATCGAAATGAAGAAGAAAATGTTGTGTAAGAAGCCATTAATGTTATTCTAGATGATGTTGAAGATGTATTAGCTGATATTGTTGATGATGTTTAAGTTGTGCTTGCAAACAAAGCTCATTTTTTAGATATATTAATCAGTTTTACTTGTAATGTTCAGACTTTGATATTTTATGAAAACAACCCTTATTTTTTGCAAAAAACATGTGATTGCTATTATATTTTGACATAAAATTCAATAAGAATGTTATTTTCTTATGTTTTTTTTGTTAAAATTCTCTCAAAAAATTAGTTTATTTAACATGTTTTTTTCAACAAAAAGTCTCTAAAAGTGTATTTTTTGCATTCTATTTATACTGAAAATTTTTATTTTTTTGTCATATGGTTCAAAATATTGGTTTTTTAGCGACAATTATTTGATGTGCATTGAAAAATTATTTAACAATACATAAACATGTAGAAAATATAAACTTTAGAATATTGACCCTTTTTCCATCTTTTATCTATGTGAAAAAGTGAAGATATCATTACAAGTTTTTATTTTTATTTTTAAAACACAACTACATAAATTCACTTAAAAATAAACATCTCACGGAAGAAGAAGATATTAGAAAATCTATAGTGTCAAAATCAATCCTATAAAAAAACGTTGGTGATGATACACCACCACTATTCAAAATCGACATAAAAAACATCACATAAATATATATATATATATATATATATATATATATATATATATATATATATATATATATATATATATATATATATATATATATATATATATATATATATATATATATATAAATAATAATAAAAAACTTAAAGTGCCAAAAGCATGCTCCATTTTTTTTTTTTGTGATTCTGCATCACCACTTCTTCAAAATCAGGTGTTTTTCTTGCTACTTCAAAAAGTAGGTACAAGTGCAGTTACCTATTTCATAGGTAACAGTGTTCTACATGAGCATTAGAGTCAGGAAGATGAAACAAGGTAATGGAAATAAAGTTAGGAAAATAAAGGATTCCATCCAGCAGGGGCTACTATATCTAAGACAACTTGGGATGTGAGATATACCATCACAAGGATGAATGAGGAGCAGCAGAAAAGGGAAAATTAATAGGTTTCTCAGAGGATGAACAAAAATTTTAGTATGGGGGTATGATGGGCCTCCCAAATAGGTATAACTTAAAACCCATCTCGTCTTCCTTATGCACGTTGAACCTTTCTTTCTGCACTCAATACTTTATTTCTCAACTTTAATATGTTCTTAGGAGTGTTAAGAGATGATTTCCATATATTGTGTTCCTAATGAATTTATTTTTCAGTACATTGAGAATATTTCATGTTGATCATGGAAAATTCTAGAAATGGAAAAATATGGGGCTTATCCCCTAATGAATGACATGGCTCAAGGCCATTATCACTTCCCTATAGCTGCGAAGTCACCAACGAACTATATCCTATTTGATAGGGTTTTTGGAGTTAAGCAACCCTCTCTTCAAGGAGGATTCCACTCAACCATTTTGGTATAAATAAGGGGTTTTAGTATCCCATTAGGGATTTAATATTTTGGAGATTATATTTAGTAGTTGAGAAAGGATTTTTTCCTCATATTTCAATTATATCATATTTAATGTATGAGCACATTTCTTGACTAAGGAAAAACAATATTTCGCTTCCAGACTAATTTTCCTTTAAGGGATTTCAATCTCCTCATTTAGAGCCAAATATAGGTGCTTAAGCCCCCTTATTGTATTTTTAATTTTATTGCATTTAATTTAGTCATACATTTATGAAAATCTCATCTATGAAAATATTTTCTTTGTAGGGTTAGTTAATGAGTTTGTTCCCAAGTTATTTTATGCATATTACTTTGATAATTTAGCAATACTTTATTTCATGCAGTGATACTCTTTTCATTTAGATGTTCAACTCATCTTTTTTGTTATTTTATTTTCTACAACTGGTTAGTTAATGAGTGATTCATGTGTTATGCTTTCAGTTAGATAGTAGTGGTTAATCTAGACAATAGTTCTTGGGTATATTTATTAACCTCTTTTTGCACATACCTAACTTAGATCATCATCTATTTTCTCACTACGTCACATTTGAGCAACCTATTACTGCATAAATTATGTCTTGAAAAGCTACAAAAAACTCTAGATTTTCCTTTTTGTTCCATGATTTGATTCATTAAAGGTACATGGGCTTGCTGAAGACTTATTTACCTTTATCTAACCCCACTTCACCTTCTTCATCCCTTAAACCACATGTACAATGCATAAAAATTCTCTCAAATTTGTTTCCTATAGAAAAACAGGGGCATCTTATAGTAGTCTACAGGTTACATCAGAACACATCCATATTTGCATTCAAGGGATGTTCATGCTTCCTTAGCACATTAAAATGAACACTGGACCCTGAAGATGGAATTTAGAAGTTCAAAGACCCCCTAGAATCCTTATCCTAGTATTTGTAGCAAAACTACGTTATTTTCTACAAACTAGGGTTTATTGTTTAAATGTCCTCTTTCAGTTGCAAATTGGTTTTCCATGCATAATAGAGAAGAATTTATTTTGTTACAACTTAGTTAAAATATTTTCTTCCATTTCCTACAATTGAAATAATTTTGTTTGTTTTTCTTTACCTTCCTACAACTCGAATAGGTTTACTTTTTTTCCTTTCCTTTTTTTTCAAATTATAGTCAGTTTATTTTTTTCCTTTTACTTTTTTTCAAATTAGAGTAGGTTTACTTTCTTTCACTTAATTTCTTTCAATCATATAATTTTTACCTTTTTACCTTTATTTTCTTTCAATTAGAGTAGTTTTACTTGTTGTTATTTTCTTTTCTGAGTATTCCCTATAGCTTATATAGTAGAAGTGGTCTCTATACAACCTAGTCTCCCTTCAATTGCATGAGATAAATAAAAGAAGAATGCATTGCATGCTGCACACATAGTGTTAACCCCACATAATTTTTTTATGAATTGTGGGTTGATAATTAAAGTTGATACCTTAAGGAATTTCAACGGTATTTTTGTAATATTGAGGGCCATCACAAATAATTGGAGGATTTGATCAGAATGTGAAAAAAGACTCTGATAAATTTTGGCATGATAGATGTATCAAGCATAAGGAATTTAAACTAGGGGATTTTTTCTTACTCGATGACACTTCTTGTTTGAAGCACCTAAGGAAGCTTTAGTTTCATTGACTTCACCCATATATATGATGAGAACTATAATAGATGTAGGAGCAGTGCAACTAGAGAAACTCAATGGTGAAATTTTAGAAGGATTTTTAAATGAAAGAAATTTGAAGCTGTAAAGGGAGAGCCCATCTTCCATGTCAAATCGATTAGGGATGTCCAAAAATTTTTCTTTGTATATAAATAAATTGGTATAAGTGTTAACTTTCATTTATGTTTCAAATTCGATCAACTTAGTGGACTTTTACAAAACGTAGTAGTTGGTTGTATAATTTTAGCCATTACATGAACAACCTTTCTACAGAAAATGGATCGTATCGTGTTAATATGTCGCAGAGGTAACAAGTGTGCAATGTTTGGGGTGAATATCATATTGAAATTTTGGTTTCAAGAACATAAATGTCTAAGGATGAGATTCAAAAGAAACATATGGTGATTTGATTGGTTACTATAGAAACTCATGGCATCAAATTGACAGAATTATAAGAAAGTGATAGTGAATATTTCATCAAGGAAGTTTCCAATATTACACAAGAATAGCACTTCATTTCCTCAATATTTTAATGAATGCACTAATAGCATAGATGTCTCTTGTGAGTGTGGATCTCATAGATATGATTTTGGATGGGAAAACTATTTAATCTAGGCATCCACCAATCCTCTATCACCATGGTGCCATTAATTTTCACAAAAATTTAGACCTAGGGAGACGTTATTCATGATATGACGTAATGCACCATATTTCCTATCTAATACAGGGAATTTGACATTGCTATTCCATTCTATTAGTAAGATATGCAATGTATTATTAAATGGAGGGGAGTTATTGTAGTTAAGCGATGCAGTATGTTTGGTCCCTATATTACTAGTATAGTCCCTTATTGTTGTTAGTGTAACCCCCTTATTTTTATTATTGTACCCCTGTAACCCCCATATTTTTATTATTGTCCCCTTAAATTATTATTGTTAGGTCGGCTAGGATTACATTGTGGCCCCATGGACTCCTATATATAGAAAGGAGGTTTTGTAATTTGTATCATCCAAGAATTGTTTATTCATGTAATTTATTGGAGGTTGCTCCCTCGAAGTGGCTTATTTAAGAGGCGTTGATATCTCTTTTCTTCTATTTTTGGAGCTGGTTTCATAACATTTGGTATCAGAGCTTCGAATTCTAGGGTTTTACTGCTCCAAACAAATCATCGTGGAATTTTCGCTATAACTTTGCTTCTACGAAGGTTCAGAAGCTGAACGTTTTAGAGTGCAAAGCCAAAATCCCGAGGAACATCATCGCAAAATTTCAGAGCTTGGTTCGCAAAATTTTTGGAGATATGATCTGTGGAAGTTAGGGCTTTTTGCAGGATCCTAAATTTCACTTAAAAAAGTCACCGCGGCATTTTCGATATAACGTTTGTTATACTAAGGTTCAGAAGCTAAAGTTTTTAGAGCACGAAGCTGAAATCCTGAGGAACATCATTGCAAAAATTCAGAGCTTGGTTCGCAATATTTTCGTAGATATGATCTATGTAAGTTAGGTCTTTTTCAGGCTCTCGAATTTCATCTCAAACAGGTGATTGTGGGAAAATATTCATAACTCTCTCTCTGAGCATCGAATTGGAATTCTGTAAAAAGTGACGGGAAGTACATGGACTGTCATTTCCTGTCTATAAATTTCAGACCTAAAGGAGCAAACATTGACACGTGGCAAGTCGTACAATTTTACTCTACTGAACTAGTCCATAATTAGGTCATTGTGGGAGATTGGACATAACTTTTCCTTGAATAATCCAAATCAAGTCATACCTATGGCATTTGAAACAAGCTTCAGAGGACTACTACAGGGCCAAATTTCAGATATTGAGGATCAACAATTATATAGATAGGTCAATTTTAATATCAAGCTCCTCAAAACCAAGTAAAAGGTGTGTATTTTTTTTTTCCAAATTGCATAAGTCTTGTTTGAAGAATCGAGTTGAATTGATTCCAAGGGAATATTGTAGAATAGATATCAGTATTGGACTCTAAAATGGCCTCTAAAAATAATTCAACACCCATTAAGCCTTTAGAAGGCTCTACTATGACTCATGAAGAAAAAGAATGGCAACATGACATATCAAAATTACAAGAGCAAGTGCAACAAATTTCGCTCTCGCAAAGAGAAACAAAAAATGACATGGAAGTTTTGAATAAAGGCATGGAAACAAGATGGATGGTTTGAAGAATGGCATGGAAGCCAATATGGATGGCATGGAAGTTGGCACGGAATCTAAGATGGATGACATGGAAGCTAAGATGGAAAACATGAAGAATGATCTAAAAGCAGACGTGGAAGGTTTGACAGAGTTTATACAAGAAATGTTTCGTAATGGTGAAAAGATAATAGAGGAAACTCATGATGAGAAAAAAATAAATGTTAATCATGATTTCATAAACTCTAATGTTGGAGGGAAGAACCACCATATTCCAAAAATGGATATGAGGAAGTTTGATGGAAAGGATCTTGTAACATGGCTACTACAGATGGAGCAATATTTTGATCTCAATAATGTGCAAAACACACAAAAGGTACACATTGCAACTTTACATTCAAAACAAAATACATTTGTATGGTATCGATGGCTTTTCTCCCGTAAAAAAATTGTCACTTAGTAAATTTTTACGGAGGAAATGATAGCACATTATGAGGATACAAAGAGCAACACTTTCTTTAGCCAATTGATAAATCTCAAACAAAAGTGTTCAGTGGGGGAGCACATTGAGGACTTCCAAAAATTGAATATATGGGTAACTTATATTCCAGAGGAACACAGGATTGATATCTTCATAGGTACTTTAAAGGATAACTTCCAACATGAAGTTCACATTTTGGAACCTGATTCATTGGAGAAGGCATTCAGGTTGGCAAGAAAAATTGAATGTAAAATTATGGCGATAAGGAAGCCTACCACTCACTTCTATAAAGATGGAAGTATTTCTACTCCTACCTAGATTTCCACAACCTACAAGGTTGACACCACAACAATTGGAATAAAAAAAGAGCAAAAGTGCTTTGCTACAGTTGTGATAGCAAATAAACTAAAGGTCATAAGTGTGCTGAGAAGAAATTATTTTACATATATTTTGAAGAGGAAGAAGAAAATGAACAAGAATCTTCAAAAGAAGAGGATATACACCAGAAACCAGCCCTAGAAGACGAAGAAATGAGTCTGACCATATCGTGTAATGCATTGGCAGGAATTACCACTCCTCAAAATCTCAAGATAGAAGGACATATCAAGAAGAAAAAGGTAATAGTGTTGATTGATTCAGGTAGTACCCATAATTTTATTCATTGTAAGGTGGCCAAGGAATTGAATTGTTTCCTATACCCAGCACCAGAATGTCAAGTGATGGTTGCAAATGGAGGAACTATAAATTGCTCTGGAAAATGCCATAATATCAAGCTAACCATGGGGGAATATGTATTGAATAGTCCAATGCTTTCCATTCCTATAGGAGGTGCTGATGTTGTACTAGGAGTACAATGGTTACAATCTTTGGGGACGGTAGCTTTTAATTTTCAAGAACTTTTCTTGAAATTTTTTTCAGAAGGAAAGGAAGTCGAATTACGGGGTATTGAAGGGAAACCAGGAAGGATAATAAGCTCTAATGTCATGACAAAGCTTCTAAAGAAAGAAAAACGAGGCATAATTGCACAATTATGCTCACTAGAAGTTCCGACATCAAAATCATCTATTTCTGCAGATCTCCAACAAGTCTTGGACAATCATTCCAAGGTGTTTGAAACTCCCAAAGGACTCCCACCTATTCGTGATCATGATCATGCTATTCATTGGATTCCAGGAAGTGTTCCTCCAAACATCCGGCCTTATAGATATCCTTACTTCCAAAAGAGCGAAATTGAACGCATGATTGCAGAAATGTTAGAGGCAGGTATAAGTCAACCTAGTCAAAGTTCTTTCTCTGCTCCTGTAGTATTGGTACACAAGAAGGATGGATCATGGCGAATGTGTCCGGATTATAGGGAGCTCAATAAGCTCACCATTAAAGATAAATTTCCCATTCCTGTGATTGATGAATTATTGGATGAATTACATGGAGCAATTTATTTTACCAAGTTGGATCTTCGTTCAGGATGTCATCAAATTAGAATGAAGACTGAAGATATTCCAAAAACAACATTTCGAACTCATGAGGGTCATTATGAATTTTTGGTCATGCCTTTTGGCCTTACCAATGCACCTTCTACATTTCAAGGGTTGATGAATTCCATTTTCAAACCTTTCCTTAGAAAATTTGTGCTAGTATTTTTTGATGATATACTAATCTACAGTAGGTCTTGGAAGGATGATGTTCAACATGTTGATAGGGTGCTCAAACTATTGCAGGAGAAACAATTATATGCAAAAACATCCAAATGTTTCTTTGGAGTACAAGAGGTGGAATATCTCGGTCATATTGTACCTCACAAGGGTGTTAAGGTAGACCCTAAAAAAATTAAAGCCATTAAGGAATGGAAAGTCCCCACAACCATAAAGTAGTTGCAAGGATTTCTCTGGTTAACAGGCTATTATCACAAGTTTTTTAAGAATTATGGGAGAATAACAACACCTCTAACAACATTATTGAAGAAAGATGCATTTTCATGGACTCCTGAAGCAACTAAGGCCTTTGAACATCTTAAATAGGCAATGTGCCTAGCACCGGTCTTAGCTACACCAAACTTCACAAAAACCTTTATTTTGGAATGTGATGCCCCAGGAAATGGAATTGGTGTTGTTTTAATGCAAGAAGGAAGACCCATTGCTTTTTAAAGTTGTCCAATCAAAGGAAAGTATTTACAAAAACATATTTATGATAAGGAAATGTTAGCAATATTTCATGCACTAAAGAAATGGCGAACTTACCTAATGGGAAGACACACTCAAGGTAAAAACTGATCATGATAGTCTTAAACACTTTTTGGAACAAAGACTATCTTCAGAAGAGTAGCAAAAATCGGTCACAAAGATGTCAGGTTATGACTTTGAAATAATATACAAAAAAGGGAAACTAAATGTTTTTGCAAATGCACTCTCAAGAAATAATGAAGAGGTGGAAGCATTGCTTCGTGCCATTTCTATTATCCAACTAGATTGGATAATTGAAGCAAGAGATGAATGGAAGAAGGATGAAGAAGTGTGGACACTCATTCAAAAGTTGCAACAATATCCTAGTACATCTGATACATTTAGTTGGAAAAATCATTCCTTATGGTACAAAAATTGCTTATATCTTTGAAAGAATTCCCAACTAAAACAAAATATTCTTTTGGAACTGCACACTTCTCCTTTAGGAGGACACTCAGGATTTTTAAAAACTTACTGCAAGGTGAAGAAAGATTTTTTTTGGGATGGCCTTAAATCTAAAATTCAAATTTTTTTGGTGGAATGTTTGGTTTGCCAACAGAATAAAGTTGAGACAATTAAGACCCTGGGTCTTCTACAACCTTTATCCATTCCAAGTTAACATTGGGAGGAGATTTCAATGGATTTTATCACAGGTTTACCTAAGTCAGGAAAAAGTGTCATCATGGTGATAGTTGATAGATTTACCAAGTATGCACACTTTTGTGCATTATCTCATCCATTTAAAGCAAGTACAGTTGCTACTACATTTATGGACACAATTCAAAAGCTACATGGAAACCCAAGGGTTATTGTGAGCGGCAGAGATCCCATTTTTACTGGAAATTTTTGGACGGAGTTATTTTCTTGTTTGGGTACTCAATTAGCTCATAGCTCATCTTATCATCCTCAATCTGATGGTCAAACTGAGATAGTAAATAAGTGTTTGGAAGGATATCTTCGTTGTTTTGTATCTGATAAACAAACACAATGGGTCAAGTGGTTACCTCTCGCTGAATGGTGGTATAACACTTCCTTCCATACTGCAGCAAAAATGACCCCATTTATGGCACTTTATGGATATCATCCACCATCCATCACATCATATTTAAGATAAAATTCGAAGGTTCAAGCAGTGGAAGATCACATCGAGCATCAACAAGAAGTTCTCCAACTCTTAAAGGATAACCTGAATTTGGCACAAAATCGAATGAAACAACAGGCAGATCAACATCGCAGTGAGAGAAGTTTTGATGCAGGAGATTGGGTATTTTTACGGCTACAACCATACAAACAAATGTCCCTCAAGCAAGCTAAGAAGGATAATAAATTATCGCCAAAGTAATATGGTCCTTACAAGGTGTTGCAAAAGATTGGTACTATGGCATACAAATTGGAGCTTCTGCTTCTTCACGAGTGCATCCAATTTTCCATGTTTCATGCTTAAAGAAGGTTATAGGTGAAAATATTCCAGTTCAAACAATATTGCCAGAACTTGATGAGGAAGGAAAAATCATATTGGAACCTGAAGCGGTCACGGAAACAAGAACTCGACAACTATGGAATCGATCAATTTCAGAGTATCTCACCAAGTGGAAGAACTTACCCACTGAAGATTCTACATGGGAGGATGAGAATTTTATACAGAAGCACCCAGAGCTACTCAAGCATTGAGGACAACACTTTTTTGAAGGAGAGGGGCATGTTAGGTCCCTATATTACTAGTATAGTCCCTTATTGTTGTTAGTGTAACCCCCTTATTGTTATTATTGTACCCCTGTAACCCCTATATTGTTATTATTGTGCCCTTAAATTATTATTTTTAGGTCGGCTAGGATTACATTGTGGCCCCATGGACTCCTATATATAGAAAGGAGGTTTTTTAATTTGTATCATCCAAGAATTTTTCATTCATGTAATGTATTGGAGATTGCCCCCTCGAAGTGGCTTATTTCTAAGGTGTTGATATCTCTTTTCTTCTATTTTTGGAGCTGGTTTCACAACATAGTATAATACATCGTTGGATGTTTCAAGTGGTTTAAACATACAGAGAAGTAGACATATATATGTTAGGAATTGGGGTGTCAAAATTCTCGATCAAGGAAATGTTTTGTGATAAGGATTTTCTTAATCTAATTATTTTAGGTGAGATAAATCTAAGAAACATACTAGATGGGGAGGTGTCATTGAGTTAGAAATTTTATCACGACATTTCCCATAGATCACACCTAAGGAAGGATTTCAGAGAATAGCATCGCATCGGATGGTTATGTGCAAATTAAAATATCTAGAAGGAAAAAACTCTTGATGTAATGAGAGGTGACATGCAGATATTTATGAAGGTACAGGGGCCTCAACCTCTATCAGTGAATTTTTTTCACAAATAAGAAACAAAAACAAAAGAATACATGCATAGAGTTTAATTCATGAGAAGGAGGGGGTTCAACATGACGTATGGAGCCACGAGGGTGAATTGGGGGCTTGTTTGGGAAAATTTTGAGAGGAAGAAAAGGTGGAATTATGAGTAAATTCCGTGAGTTTTGTGCAAAGAAGAAGAGTGGAAACAATGCACTGGAGCATCATGTTTCTTTTCCATAGTGAAAAGAACCATCACAAAATGTAGAACCATATAGAAAGGAGTGACACGTGAAGCAAAATTGTGGAGATGATTAAGTTCGACTATATTGTTGAACTATGTTGATTTAGTCTAGTTTAGAAAGTGTAGCATGCATACCCATGGTAATTCCCATGATAATTGTGTTCCTAAGTATCAACCATGTCATTCAATCCCATGTAATTTTTCATAAAGAGGAAAAAACCAAAGGGATTCAGGTTGGCCAGGAAGTGATTGGCGAGACAGGGAATGGTTAGGTGTTTTCCTTTGAAATTATTTTGGTGTTGTAATGTCATGTGATTTAGGCTAATTAAACCAAGAGAAACATTTTTGTACGGTTGTATATGTCATGCTTGGAGCCCCTTTTTGGTATTAATAAATGATGATTGGGTTTTAGTTTATTTGTATTTCTTGTGTTCTATAAGATGATTACATTGTGTTTAGTTATGCTTATTTATTGAAAGCTGTAATTTATAGATGAATCAATCTCAGTGATATGAATGATTGAGGCACCCCTTTCAAAATTTTTACATTTGTCTCATAATGTTTTCAGAATATTTATGAATATGGATAATCGGGGTTATCATTTGAATTGTAGGCTGAGTATTATATAATCTTTTCACATTATATAATTGTAGGCTAAGTATTATATAATGTATTGGATTATATAGCTACAGGAACCAAATTCTCATCCTAACCTCTCTCCTTATCATTCTTAGATTGACGCGGGAAACATTCTCCCTAACGACCTTGCACCAATATTGTTCTTTGAGTTGGAGGTAGAAAGAGGAAAAACCCATACATGGATGTAGATTCTAAAATATACAGGGGTTATTGATGTTGGCATCACAAAGGAGAAAATGAAAAATATGGGAGAATAAATTCCCAACCTCAGATTTCATGAATCTAACATAAGAGATCATCTAAAAAAGGAAAACATGAAGCTAAAATCCGAGCTACAAGAAACACAAAATCTAGTGCAGGAGAAAGATAACCAAGTTACCACTATGGCCAGTCTCTCCTTAGAGGTTCTAAATTATAGGTACCCTTAAAATTACTTTTTGTTTCTAAAATATCAATGGTGTCAATTTCATATCAAAAAGTTTCCATTCCCCTGTAGGATGTAAGGTACCTCATTGATTTTTGTCTCCAGTGCGACATTGAGATCAGATCCAAAATTACATGTTTCTACATTCGTAATTTAATACATCTTGACATGAATATTTGGGACCCGAAATTTTAGTTAGGTGATGTAAAATTCATGTTTCTAGCCTCACGGTGATGCCTTGAAGAATTCAAGGCAAAGGAGGTCAAGAAATTATTAGCGAAGGAAGTAAAGGAACTGTTATGGTTCAGGGAAGAGGTTCCAACATCGCATCTCCTCATTTCCAATCATAATCTCATATCAGAAGATCACAATCTAGCAACAATCTACAAGGTCATGAAAAGGAAATCCTTCACTTTGAGAATATAGTTTATTTATTGGGTGAGGAAATCCTACATGCATTAAAAAAAAATATGGCACACATTTCCACATATTTTAAGTATAAGAGAACATCATTCACCTAAAATTTTAAGTACTACATTAGCCAAAACCCCATTGTATGAGAGAATCATCCAGAAATATGGATTCCACTATATTGGACCCAATTTTAGTCCTTCCATATTTTTCTTCCTACAGGAGCATTAGAATTAGGAAGATGAAACAAGGTAATGGAAATAAATTAAGGAAAATAAATGATTCCATCCAGTAGGGGCTACTACATCTAAGAAAACTTGGGATGTGAGATAGACCATCAGAAGAATGAATTAAGAGCAACAGAAAATGGAAAATGAATAGGTTACTTAGAGGATGAGGAACAATTTTAGTATGGGGGTATGATGGGCCTCCCAAATAGGTATAATCTAAAACCCATATAACCCTTCTTATGTGCATTCAACCTTTCTTTCTACACTCAATAATGTGTTTTTCAACTTTAATATGTTCTTAGGAGGGTTAAGACATTATTTCCATATATTTTTTTCCTAATGCATTTATTTTGCAGTACATTGAGAATGTTTTATGTTGATCACACAAAATTCCAACAATATAAATATATGGGGCTTATCCCCTGATGAATTACATGGCTCAAGGCCATTATCACTTCCCTATAGTTGCGAAGCCATTAGGGAACTATATCCTACTTGATAGGGTTTTTGGAGGGAAGAAACTCTCACTTCAAGGAGGATTCCACTCAACCATTTTGGTATAAATAAGGGGTTTTAGTATCCCATTAGGGATTTAAAATTTTGGAGATTATAGTTAGCCATTGAGAAAGGATTTTTTCTTCATATTTAAATTATATAATATTTCATGTATGAGAACATTTATTGATTAAGCAAAAACACTCATTGGTTTCCAAACTAACTTGAGTGTCCTCATTTAGAGCCCAACCCGGGTTCTTAAGCCCCCTTATTGTATTTTTACTTTTCTTGCATTTAATTTAGTCATACATTTATGAAAATCTCATCTATGAAAATATTTTCTTTGTAGGGTTAGTTATTGACATTGTTCCCAAGTTTTTTTTATGCATATTACTTTGATAATTTAGCAATAATTTATTTCATGCAATGATACTCTTTTCGTTTAGATGTTCAACTCATCTTTTCTGTTATTTTATTTTCTACAACTAGTTAGTTAATCACTGATTCATGTATTATGCTTTCGGTTGTACAATAGTTCTTAAAATAGAAAATAGTTCTTGGGGATATTTAGTAACCTCCTTTTTCACATAGCTCACTTATATCATCGTCTATTTTCTCACTACGCCACCTTTCAATAATCTATTAGTGCATAAATTTATGTCTTGAAAAGCTACAAGAAACTCCATATTTTCCTTTTTTTGCATGAATTGATTCATTAAAGGTACATGGGCTTGGGGAAGACCTATTTACCATTCTCTAACCCGAATTCACCTTATTCATACCTCAAACCGCATGTAGAATGCATAAAATTTCTCTTGGATTTGTTTCCAGTAGCAAAATAGGGGCATGTTATAGAAATCCCCAAAACACATTCATATTTGCATTCAAGGGATGTTCATCCTTCCTTACCACATTAAAATGCACACTAGACCCTGAATATTGAATTTAGAAGTTCAAAGACCCATTAGAATCCTTAACCTAGTAGTTGTAGCAAAACTCATTTCTTTTCTACAAAATAGGTTTTATTGTTTGAAGGTCCTCTTCCAGTTCCAAATTGGTTTTCCATGCATAATAAAGTATAATTTATTTTGTTACAACTTATTGAAAATATTTTTTTCCATTTCATACAATTGAAATAGGTTTATTTGTTGTTATTTACTTTCCTACAACCCGAATAGGTTTACTTTTTGTCCTTTACATTTTTGCAAATTATAGTCAGTTTATTTTTTGTCCTTTAATTTTTTTCAAATTAGAGTAGGTTTACCTGCTTTCATTTTCTTTCTTGCAATCATATCATTTTTACTTGTTGTACTTTACTTTATTTCAATTAGAGTAGATTTACTTGTTTTTATTTTCTTTTCAGAGTATTTCCTGTAGCCTAGATAGTAGAAGTGGTGTCTATACAACCTAGTATCCCTTCAATTGCATGAGATAAAAAATAAATAAAAAATGCATTGCATGTTGCACACATAGAGTTAACCCCTCTTACCTTTTATGAGTCGCAGGTTCATAATTAAAGTTGAGACCTTCAAAAGATTCAACATTATTTTTGTATTATTGAGGGCCATCACAAATACTTGGAGGATTTGATCACAATGTGCAAAAGGACTGTGATAAATTTTGGCATGATAGATGTATCAAGCATAAGAAATTTAAACTAGGGGATTTTGTTTTAATCTATGACCATTTGTGTTTGAAGCACCCAAGGAATCTTTAGATGCATTGGCTTGGCCCAAATATGACCAGAACTATAATAGATGGAGGAGCAATGCAACTAGAGAAGCTCGATGGTGAAATTTTAAAAGGCTTTGTAAATGAAAGAAAGTTGAAGGTGTAAAGGGAGAGCCCATATTCCATGTAGAATTGAGTAAGGATGTTCAAAAAAATTTCTTTGTATATAAATAAATTGGAATAAGTGTTAATTTTCATTTATTTTTCAGATTATATCAACTTAGTGGTTTGTTGCAAAATGTAGTAGCTGGGTGTATATTTTTAGCCATTACATGAAGAACCTTTCTACACAAAATGGATCATATCGTGTTAATATCTCGCAGAAGTAAGAAGTGTGCAATGTTGGGGTGAATATCATATTGAAAGTTCGGTTTCGAGAACATAAATGCCTGATGATGAGATTTAAAAGAAACATATGGTGAGTTGATTGGTTACTGTAGAAACTCATGGCATCCCATCAACAAAATTATAAGAATGTGATCGCGAAGATTGCGTCAAGGACGTTGCCAATATTACACAAGAATGGAACTTCATTTACTCAATATTTTAATGAATGCATCGATAGCATGTATGTCTCTTGCGAGTGTGAATCTTATGGCTATTATTTTGGATGGGAAAGCTATTGAATCTAGGCATGCACCAATCTAACCATCACCATGGTGCCATTAATTTTCACAATAATTTGGATCTAGGGAGACATTATTCATGTTATGATGCAATGCACCATATTTCCTATATAACAAAGGAAATTTTACGTTGTTATTCTATTCTATTAGTAAGATATGGAATGTAGTACTAAAGGGAGGGGAGTTATTGTAGTTAGGTGATGCAATATAAGGAATCATTGGATGTTTCAGGTGGTTTCAGCATAGAGAGAAATAGGCATAAATATGTTAGGATTTGAGGTGTCAAAAGTCTCGATGGAGGAAATGTTTTGTGATAAGGATTTTTTGAATTTTTTCCTTACATGTGAAATAACTCTAAGAAACATACTAGATGGAGAGGTATCGTTGAGTTAGAAATTTTATCACGACATTTCCCGTAGTTTACACCTAAGGAAGGATTTCATAAAGTAGCATCTCAGTGGATGGTTATGAGCAAATTACAATATCTAGAAGGAAACAACTCTTGATGTAATGAGAGGTGACATGCAGATATTTTTGAAGGTATAGGGGCCTCAACCTCTATCAGTGACCATGTTGCACAAAGAAGAAACAACAACAGAAGAATACATGCATAGAGTTTAATTCATGAGAAGGAGGGGGTTCAACATGACATATGGAATAACACAATCTTGGCCAAGGACCCCGACCGCTCTTCACTGATAACACCATATTCAATCCCTACGATAAGTGGTCGTCTAAATGGCAGTGTAGAAACCACATTCCTATCCAAAGAACGAAGATAAATTGTATTTAATATCAAGCTATAATCTAGGAATAAATTCTATTTAATAGAAGAGAAAATATTATTGTAATTTACTTCATTTAATTTGACAATAAAAGCTATTTGATATAATCAAATAGAAGAGCAAATATTATTGTAGTTTAATTCATTTAATATAGATCTAGGTTCTTTGCCCCCTCCAAAACATTTTTTTATATCTTTGATGGGATTTTTTAAACATTATTTTATATCTTTAATGTGTTGTAGATGGATTCTAATGGTACTTAGATACTAAAATAGATCTTCTTTCATGCCTTTTGGATTTATTGTGCTATAGGATATGAGGAAGGTTCTCTAGGCTTGATATTAAGGGAGATCTATCAAAAATAAGTTGATAACCTTCAAATAAAGGATAAGTGTTTTTTTTTCATATTATATTCTAATTCATGTTCATATGGATTAGATTTGTTAGAAGAAATGTAATACTTTGAAATACAGTTTTTTAAATATGATAAAGTTAAAGAGATTTATTTATATATAGATGAATTTTTCTATTAGGGTAAGTTTATCAAGAATGGTACAATGGGGAAAACTATTTCTTATTAATTAGAAATCAATATTTAGATTATATTTTTATTATAAAACATTACACTTAATGAAAATTATTTATTATAAACTATCAATGATTATATATATATATATATATATATATATATATATATATATATATATATATATATATATATGGAAAATAAATTTTGTTAAAGATAATCATTTAAAACTCAAATTTTAGTCTAAACATAGCTAAGACATATGAAAATTAATACTCATTAGTAAAAAGAGAGCACACTTGGAACTAAGATATGAACCATCCACAACTAAAGGGCTAAAGAAAATTCAAACCATTATCTATGAAAACCAAAACTTGTAACAATTAACTAGCAAAACAAAAGCCACTAGAAAGTCAACCACCTAATATTTATATGCACTTGAAATGTTATCATATATATATATATATATATATATATATATATATATATATATATATATATATTTGGGACAATTTAATTTATAAATGGAATGATTTTTTTTAAGAATTTAGCAATACCATCTTTAAACAAGATTGTCATTTTTTATTGTTAAAAATACATTTTTGAATGGATAAATAGATTTAGCACATTGAAAAACAATAAAGCACTCAAATTCTATATATCAATATCTACCAATTTGATTAAAAATAAATTAAAAAAATACCAAAATAATCATTTGATTTTTAAATTTATATATTTTAAAATTTTGTAAAAATAAAATATAGAATTTAATATAGAATTCAAAAATTAAAATAAAAATTTGCTTTACATTCAATAAATAAATAAATATAATTATAAAAATAGATTTTTATAAATAAATATCAACCATTCAAATATATCTTAATTATTAATATTTTAATTTTGCAATAAAAATTTAAAATTCACGTCCTGCTTCTTGAATCTTTGCAATCTTCCAAAAATAAAAATGATGTAAACGAAGAACAGAAACGAATTTCGAAAAGTGAAACCACTTTTCAAATTTAAACTCTACATGTTCCAGACATTAAGAAAAGGGTATTTAGAATTTAATGCAATATTTCAGAATTAAAATATAAAATTATATTATAAGAGATTCACTTCAAAAATAATAAAAAAATATATTTATTTTTCGAAGGTTTAGTGAAATTACATGTCTAATATATTATTTTGATTTTTGATATATTTATTTTTCGAAGGTTTAGTGAAATTACATGTCTAATATATTATTTTGATTTTTGATTCGGTCAATTAAACAGTAATTTTACATAAAAAAATATTTGTTATTTTTAACCAAGCATTAATGTGTTAAAGGATTTTAGCTTGAATATTATCGTTAATGTGTTAAAACTTATTTTTAGCTTGTTTGGGTTAAAGTTTAAGAGACATAGGCAATTGTAACTGCAAATATGGCTATCGACAGCTGATATTTCAAAATTACCAAATCTTCAAAAAGATTCCCATTCCAATCCAATAAAATAATATCAAAATACATCTCCTACATATAAAAATTTAGTAAAAACTCACGTGGATTCAATATCCCAAATGACAATCCTTACAAGAATGAAAGACAATCCTAGCCTATACATGTGCCGTTCTCGTGAAGTATTCTGATATCTGGTTAATCATATTTCCTCCTCTCTCGCTTCTATCTAGCACTTGGGAAGGTCTGCAGGGGGAGGCTCCAATGTTGCCAAAGGACCCCGACCGTTCTTCACTAGGAACACCATATTCAATCCCCACGCTAAATGGTCGTCTAAATGGCAGTGCAGAAACCACACTCCTGTCAAAAGGACGAACATAATTTGCATTTAATATCAAGCTGTAGTTTGGGAATAAATTCCGTATGATAATAATAAAATTGAAGACCAAATGAGCTTAAATATATATATATATATATACCTGGATTGTCAGCTTTGAATCTTATGGCAACCCACCCGCTTATTGGAGCGATTACTGTGTTGCGCTGTGGAGGATCAACCAGATTAAACTTAAGCGAGTCGGTTTTCGGGTTATAGTTCCCGAAACCTTGTCCCACCACGTAAAAATCGTAACCATGAAGATGCATCGGATGGTTCTCTGCCACGAAGATATTTGTTGTCTGATACACAAGTTGTACTGTTGAGTTGTATGTCACAACTCTCACTTTTGTTGCCAGTTCAGGAGCCCAAAGCCTTTTGGGAATATTGTCCCCTGTATAGTTGAATCTATGGGGAGGTTTTGATGGAAAGTCCGTCATAAACACACCATTAATACCGAAATAATAAGCTTGAAGCAGGGCGACGCTGGGCAATACAAAAGACATGTTGTTCACGCTTGCACTGAGCCTAGTTCCATTGGGGCCTTGACAGGTGTTTCCAGCTTCACATGGAAGTAATCCCAGTCCAACTGTGGCGATGAGGCTGTCATCTATGCTGTCCGGAACGTCCACTGGGAACTCTTTGGAATTGAGGCTTCGTAGTGCTTTGCTAAATCTAGTGACGACCGCAGTGTCATTGTAGTATGGGAGCTTAGGTAAAATGGGGCGTGTATTTTGATGTCCCACGTACTCAAAAATGGCTGTAGTTGTAGTTTTATCGAAATCGCCTGCTGCCTGATTATTATAATCTCGGGCAGCCATATAGTATCTACCCACAGGTTGGTCGGCCGTGACGAGAACATCAGTCGTCTGCCCGGGAGCAATGACGATCACATCTGTTTTGTATGGCTTGGTGTAGGAAGCATCCACAGCTACAACTGTAAATTTGTGGCCTGCTATCTTGAAAAAGTGCGCACTATTGAGTGCAGCGTTGACCATTCGGAGAAGGTAAGTTCCTCCTTTTTTTACAGGAAACCGAAATGTTCCTGCATCAACAATATCTACAAGTCAATATTCAACAAGCAAACCGATTTATATAATTTTAATACTTGATCTATGTATTAATACCTGCCCTAGAGCAGTTATAAAGGTCTCCTGGCTGTCCATTTAGGGTATATGAATCCGACAAATTGGGCGCACCACCAGTGCGGAGTGCTTCGTCTATAACCGCGATAGGGTCAGCGTTCCACCATTCACCTGTCCAATCACAGCATCACTTTTAATCAAGATTAGCTATTAAACAAACAACGTTTTCTGTATTGAAGATCAAAGCAACTCATTACCTATTATAAGAGGAGTTTCCCCATGGGGTTTAGGAAAGGGATATGAACTTTCCTTCTTAGGGTAGATTACGAAAGCTCCATGCACAGTAGCCAGAAGCCATGACACATGAGCATGCCACCACAGGGTTCCTTCTTGGTCAGTAATGTTGAATCTGTATGTGTAACGTCCACCAGGTTGAATGGGACATTGTGTAATATATCCAGGTCCATCAGCCCACCCTGTACGCAGCTGCCTCACTCCATGCCTGACAGATGTACGGACGATCTTTAAAATCTATACTTCATCTCTACCCATCAAATCTATCTACAAAGACCTCTCTATACACATCAAATCTATCTATAAATCTATCTTATCTGCTGCTCTTAAAGGAGTCCATTGAATGACATACCAGTGAATAGTAGCATTGTATTTGCCTCTGTTATAAACTTTAACAATAAGACTGTCCCCATTGCGTACATGAATCGTTGGGCCTGGTAGCTGTCCATTGACGACGACTAATTCATAAGTCTTGCATAGCCTGGTAATATTCTTCGGTTCAATCTGCGTAGGCATCCAAACATCAGATATTAAACATATCCATTACTTGAGCCTCTAGGTGAAGTCTTTCCTTCTTTTATTATGGTCTATACAGAAACAAAACATCAAAGTGGTTAAAAGACAAAAACTTACAATGAAGGTATATCTGTGGACGTCTGCATTTGTAATGGCAGCGAAACAAGCAACAAATGAGATTAGAAAAACAAGCCTGAATGAACATACTGGTTGCAATGACATTATCACAACGTCTGCAAACCCTGAAAATGACATTATCACAACGTCCTTCACCGACTCAACAAATAAACGAATGAATCGTTCAGCGACGAGTAACACCACTCGACACTGAATGCGTTACAGGTATGGGTTTCCGGTAACGAGACCGAATATATATAAGAAACCAAAGTGCTAGTAGCGAGTTGTTATTGGGGAAGGGCAGCACAAGTGGCATTATAATTGTCTGAATTTAAAATCATTATCATTGTCTGAATTTTTAATCAACCATGATAGCTACTGACAAAGGAAAATGTCGCAGCTTCATAGCTGGCATCTCCACAGTTAGTCTTTTTAAAAATTTGCTTACATGATGTAACTTCTAATGCAATTTTTCATATATATATATATATATATATATATATGTGTGTTTTGCTTTTTATCTATATATATATATATAGGTTTTGCTTAATATATTTATAGGTTTTGCTTGTAGTTGTGGCATCTCTCGAAATCACGTTTTCCGTGATGGGATCTGTAACAAGTCAAGCATCGTCATTATTCGACACAAACTACCTTTTTTGGGGCGGACAGGCCGACGTGTTTGAGGCAAACGTTTGCGTAAAAATAAATCGATAAGGAGGTCCAGATTAATGTAAGGAAAGAAATAGACTTTAATCAATTAATAATCAAAACCAATATTTATACAAACAAATGCTAAACTCCAATCACACAGAAACGTCTGTCTGTCTAAAGTCTTTCTATGAGCCAATTAAATGAAGCAGTGTGCCATAATATAAGTCGGTGTCATAATAAATTCATTACGGTAGAGCGGCGAACATGATAATATTCCAGGTGATTCAGTTGTTTTTTTCGTAAAATTGTGCGAAACATGAATTACGGATTAAAAAATGATTAAAATAGAGTTTAATATGACATTTACAGAAGTCATCCACTATGATTCGTTGACATTCAATGTCTTTGCTCACGTTCAATGGAGTTTATACCATTGTTAGCATCCACGTTTCTGGAGCATCGCAAAGATAAATTGGAGGTTAAGGTATAAAAGATAGATTTGGCTTTTTTGCCGGATGCAATTTTGGAAAATATGGTAATTTTTAAAATTTAGATTGTCTTTCTAAATCCATTACTACTACATGAAGGGCATTTTAAGACATTTGTTTAAGACAAAAAAATCTTTTGTCTTAAAATTTGCTTTTTATTTTAATTTATTTTACATTAAAATTTAATATTAATTAATTGTCTTAAATATAAAATTTAAGATAAAAATAGTTTGTGACAAGAATATTTTAAGACAAAATTTAATATTTAAGACAAAAACAATTTGAGACAAAAATATTTTAAGATAAAACTTTATATTTAAGACAAAAGTAATTTGAGACAAAAATATTTTAAGACAAAACTTTATATTTAAGACAAAAACAAGTTAAGACAAAAATATTTTAAGACAAAAACAGTTTAAGACAAACATATTTTAAGACAAAACTTTATACTTAAAACAAAAACAATTTAAGACAAAAATATTGTAAGACAAAAACAATTTAAGACGAAAATATTTTAAGAAAAGACTTTATATTTAAGACAAAAACAATTTGAGACAAAAATATTTTAAGACAATGGCCACTTTAGACAATGACAATTAAGACAAAACTCATTTAAGACAATTAACAATTAAGACAAGACCATATCAATGTAAGACAATATTATCTAATACTTGCAAAATTGACTCTGATAGTGCACCCTAAGTTTGTCAACTTGCAGGCTACTATTGTCTCGCGCCTATACCGAGGTTGTTATTTCACTTACCATTCACGTTATCTTATATAAAGACAATGATTTGTTGGGCTCTTCATTTTGGTGCTGTAGTCATCTCTAAAGCATGTGACAACTTTTCCTAGAAAGATTTCTCGGACATCAATTTCCTCCTTTGTCCCTTCAATCTCTGTTGATACGATTAGATACAACTCGTCTATCATTGACCCATAGCCAGTGCCTCTAAACAACTGAATCCTAGCTAAAAATCTCATAACCTTAGTTTTTAAAGTCTATCTAAGCATCTTATTTGTTGTGATAAACTATGTCTATGGGATTGTTCAAGACATTCATTTTCCCCAGCAATTGTGACTGTACACGAGGTGTGATATCATCATGTACAAAAGCTATAGTATATATGCTTCCTCTAATAGGAAATTTGGAAGTTTATACAAGTTTGTTTAGTTTGCAAAATTTGAAGCTAAGCTAAGTCTATCTCAACATCTTGTTTGCTGTCACAAACAAAATATGCCTATAGATTTGTTTAAGATGTTCATTTTCCCCAACACTTATCACATTATGCATGTTGTATTATATCATCATGTACAAAAGCTACATAATATTTGTTTCCTCTAAATAGGAGATGGGGAATTTGATACAAGTTTGGTTAGTCTGCAAAATTTGAAGCTGAGCTCCAACTTTAAAGTTATGTTCCTTAAATTACAACAACTAGTTTCCACTATTCTCGATGTACATTGTGTTCCCTTGTTGAAGTTTTGGATATAGCCTCTAACTAAGCAGATTCTTCAGACACTTTGAAAATAATTTCTCCCTCACCAGCAAATCATTGGTAGGTTGGTCTTCACACGTTCTAAAATAATCAGGTTGTCTTTACACTGGTTAAATATGGAAACATAGATATGGAATTTAATAGTTAGTCATAGAGGGATATGTCACATTTTGGATCTCCATGAATAGGGGATCCTCAATCATTCTAGTTTTTCCATAAATACCAATGGACATGGACATGGACATGGGGTGATATCCTAACATTCCTTGGTCTTCATAGATGGTAGGATTCAAGTATGGGAAAATCAATGCTACCTTTTATCTCTTATCAATAATAATACTAAATTAACAGGTCATGTAAATTTGATTTTCTCACGTGTAACATTTTCTTTCTCTTGATTGAATTGGTATTTACACTAGGTCTAAATTTCCTTTATTGATAGTATTAGCACAAGTAGTGAGTTCCTTGTCTGAGACTTGAACACTAAGAAATTCAAACTCTTATCTACTTTTTAGGTTCGGGTTGTGTTGCATTTCTTCTTTTTAGGATTGGGTTGAGTCTCTAGCTAACAAAGTGGGAGTTGTTGATATTGTGGGAAGCACCGTCAAAGATCTAAAATATGGAAGTGAACAATTGAAAAGGTAGTTTTTAACCTTGGAGACTCAGATATTGATGATGCTCATCTAGAGAAATTAATCGTTGATGGAATACTTTATATCTTCCAAGAGAAGGAGTCGATTAGTGATGATGCCAATGTGATGTTGAATGGATTTTTTGTTGTGGATTTGTGAATGTTTTAAGCCAGAGAGTCAAACCATACTTTGTGGTACAACAAGTGGAGACTAAATAACACGAGTGCAAAGGTTAAACAACATGTCCTTGTAGCAGAGTAGTCTTGTGAAGATATATAATGAACTCAACCTTGTAGAGACCAATAAGAAATACATACAAAGAAAATAAGAAGTGGCACACTAACTTTGGTTTTAGTTTGCCACAAAACCATGCACACAAACAAAAAATTTAGTTTTTCTCAAAACATTTGCAAATTTTTGATACGCAAACCTTCCCATGCAACCTGAGCTAAACTAGATTGCATATTCAGGAAGTTTGGTGGACAGGAACTATTCAGAAAATTTTAGAAATATTCCAAAATATGTAATGAATATCAAAATACAAAGACAAACTTTAGTTTTATTCAAAACCCTTAAATGATTTGATATGCAAGGTTGCATTTATAGCTTGGCAATTTTATGAAGCGCGTGAACTTTGAAGTTGAGAGTATGTTCGATCTTCAGACTTAGGTTCATATCAAATCCTTATTTTCATTAAGTTGTGTTAATTGTCTATGCGCTCACTACACCGTGTAATTAGTGCACATTGTGTAGTTGCACACAAATACACATAGATCTTTACTCAAGAGCTATCGTACTCCTCATTTCATACTTTCATTATTATTGTAGGCCCACCTAGAATATGAAATGTGGAAAATTTCGGCGTTTATGGGTCATTCCATTTGAGGGGGTATTGCTTCTTTAGCCATGATATGCATGTCGTCTAAAAATATGCATCCGTGAAAGCCTAAATCTATTTTATGCATCACATTTGGCTTCACTTTCATTGGTGACAAAACTATGGCACAACGAGTTCATTGTAGGAGGTGGGTGAATCCGTTTTTACATGTTGTTTTAGGATGTATTGTCTTCTCTTGAATCTTATTAGCCGCTTCTATATATTTGTGTAAGCACTTAGAGACATTGTTTCCCTATTGGCTACAATCCACAGAGAGTGGAAGGTATTTCATGGATTCCACTGACACAACAATGGAAGAAGCCCTCTCTCTAAACATAGATGGCATTACTGAGTTTGTTGGCATTGTCATTTAGCATTGTTTGGCCACAGTGAGTTACAATAGTGTAGTCAACATGAGTCCCAACATCCAGTTCATCGTTGTAATGACTCTCATGAAACTAAGCCATTATAAACCATTTTGGCATTATATTTCTTTTTCCAAGATTGGTGGAATTAAGATAGAGAATCATTTTTCTTTGTTATCCATCATTTTTATGCCCTTCAAACTTTAGATGCTAATTTGGAAGAACACATCTTAGAGCATGTTGGTTATGATAATATCTTACCCAGTGCCTTCTAAAACATTGTGAGGTTCAATGAGCTTTCAAAGCTTCCTTTGTCAGATGCAGGATCAATTTATTAATACAGGAGGACCGTAACACAATTAAATGCCTTTAGATTTGGAATTCAGGTAAGCGTTGACATATTGCATTCTTCAATTCATTTCTTCTTGTGTCTTTCCTGCAATAAAGTTTGAGTATAATATCTCACATTATATTCCATGTATGATATGCATGTGGTGTTGAAACTAGCATAACATTGATATATTAGTCATGGGAATGTAAAGATTGTAAACTAACCCTTTCATATATTAGGACAAGTTCAAATTATGAAAGAAAAAAATCCTATAATACTTATATAAGAACTAACTTTGGATACGCATGCCTAGAAATAATGCACTTGAATATATATAGTCTTACATAGCTACACTAGCAATACACTAATTACTTGGTACTTTGAAATTGTTGTCCTAATTGTTGTCTATCATTTTGAAAGAATATGGGCTTAATTTATGAATGTAAATTAAATTCTATAAATATTCATGGATGTCCAAATCCAAGGTAACAATATAATTGTTTAAGTGTACAGTTTTGTCTTCTATTTTCCATGAAGGAAGTAGTTTTTAGGAAAATTTTAATGTAATTTATAGTTTACAAACGCTTTCTCTATAAATTAATTGGCTAGGCTGAAATACTATGAGGAATGATATTTCTTAATACTTTTATATTAGGATGGAAAGTCTATGATTAAATTTGGCTGATTTTTTTGTTGTTTTATGTAGTGACAAAATCATAACCTATTTGATGCAAGTTCAATAGGATAGCCTTTAAGAAGTTCTAGAAAAAGCAGTTTAATATAGTGAGATTAATTATGATGTGCTTCCATGTAATAAAAAAAAATACTCACACAAAGAGAAGAAAAATGGTCTACAGGAGCTTGATATGCATAGAAGTTCACTTTTTAGCAAATAGTTTGAACTTCGATCTTTCTATGAGCTAACTGTGGCATTATTGGATATGTTTTTTGGCAACTTATCATCTATTAGTATTTCTGCAAACCTTTTCCTTTTCATTTTCATCTAAACTCTTCCTTTTGTTGTTCCTTGGTTTAGATTCCACATTTTCCTTGTTAAGAGTGAGTGAACTGATTAAATGTTGGTTGGATCTGTTCGGATCACTTGATCCTCTAGGGGTTTCGTACCACAATAAAAAATATATACTCGCAACCCATCTATATTTGGAGGAGGAATCGTTGGGATAAGAAGAAACCCTAACAAGGAAGACCTGCTGATGCATGAGAATTAGGCAAAGCGAAAATACTTTGTAATTTATTAAAACTTAGGGGTTTTTAAGTCTTTAGAGGAACTAGATTTTTATGAATGATTTGAGTTGGTTTTAAGTATTTTTAATTATAAATAATTGAGAATATGAGAGAATTTGGTCAGTTGAAGATGTAAAGGGATGAGAGATTTTTCTAAATATTAATTTATAAATTAGTTTCAATAATTATGGGTGAGAGAAGATCCTTAGGGATTCAAGAGTGATTTTAGGATTTTGTTGAGAAGTTGAAGGGATTGAACTCAAATTAGATCATTTTAAAATTTTATAAATTATCAAGCCTCAAAGGCATTGAAATCAGAGAGAGTGAGAGTGTGAGTAGAGAGCAGGGGTTTCTACTTGGAAGCCTTCGCGTAGACTGTAAAAGGGCCACTGATTTGGAAATCAGGCCAAGGAAGGAGATTACTTTGTAAGTATTGTGTGTATTAATACAGAATTTGATTTTCTGAAGTTTATGCCATTATTGAGTTGTGTAGAATTGATTGGGTAATTTAGCATCAAAATGAATCGATTTTGATAAAGGGAGAATTATGTTTAAGACATTGGCTGAATCACGAGTTTATGGTATAAAAAGGGTTTTGAATCCTTTTGAATTGTTGAGTTATATGATTATGTTTTAAATTGAATGCAATCGAATGTTTTACTAGGGCTGGATTAATACTACACAGTTCTGCTAACAAATATATGAAATCCAAGTAGATTTTGGAACGAAACAGAATTTTATTGAAGTCTGACTTCAATACATTTGGGACTGAAATTTTGAGATCAAGCATGTTTGAATTTTAAGTTGAAATGATGTTGTGAATTGGCATCGGATTGAGCATATCGATAGCATCAAGTAAAGCGAAGATAGACAAGACTGGAAAGTCGGTTTTGTGTTTAAAACTATTGTATAAGCGTTCTGGTTCGATTGGCAAGAATCAATGTGATTTCGGCTTTGAAAGTTACCAATGAAGAATTTATGATATTGCTGAAACACAATCTTCAGCATAGAGAGGAGCAATTCGTTTTGTTTGTTAATCTATGATATTGCTGAGACACAATCTTCAGCATAGAGAGGAGCAATTTGTTTTGTTTGTTAATCTATGATATTGCTGAAACACAATCTTCAGCACAGAGAGAACTATGTTTGAAAGGAAGCAATTCATTTTGCTTGCTGGAATCAATTTCTGTTTATGTATAATTTTGATAAGTCGATGTATAGAAGCCGATTTCAAGCTTTGATGCAGAGCGATGAATTTCTGGGTGAATCGAATTAAATTCTGTGTAATTTGACCTCAAAGCAATCAGAAATTTAAGCGTTGAAGAAGCAGTTTTCCAGCAAACAAACGCAGAGCTCAGGCATATTAAAGTTCAGCGTTTTAGAAATTGCAGTTCTATCAGTTCAGTGTTGTGACAAGTAATTGATGACGTTGAAGTCCTGTTTGCAGCATTTTGAAATAACGCAATTTCCAGTGAAAGTTCTGAAAAGTGAAGGATGCTAATCACAATAATGGGTTGAGTCCGGTCGAAGATTTAAACCGAGAGCAGAGTCGATAGACTGTGATAAAGTATTAGCGCAGAAGAGATATCAATCGAAGGACTAATTCGATTGCAGAATGGAAGATGTTGCAACATGGTAAATTGCCGGAGAAATGTGGATTGGAAGTTCAACCGATTTCAGAAATGCACGCTAGCGCTTAACATTTGTATGGTGGCCAGTTAAGTTTTGATTAAATAAGAATTGAATAAGCGTAATTCAATTTGTATCAGATTTGGTCGCTGGCGCCATTTGAAATCAGGTTTGTAAGAATTGTATGGGTGTTAGTTAAAGGCTAGATTAGTAATTCCATACAATGAAGTTAGTATTTATGGAATTTCTTCAAGGTAAGAGTAATCTATTCAAAGATTAATTTTTGAGCTTCCGCAAAAGTTTATGAAATTGCAAGAAAGTGGACTTTCTTGACATGAAACAGGAATTGCCTTTTTATATGCATGGTATTGGGAAAGATTCTAGGTATTGCAGGGTTTCCCTACATCATGTGGTATCAGAGCAGGAAGGCTCTGTTGAAATTGAAGATGTTTGTTTTTTTTCTGAATGAGTGCAGGAAGGTTCTATTGAGAACTGAAGTGTGATTTATTTGAATGTGTTCTAAATCTGATATGCAAAGGTACACAATTGCAGTGAAAAAGATTGCAAAAATGAATGGAGGACAAGATCATGCAGGATCTTAAAGGTGAGATAATTTTCTGATTTGAAATTTGTGATCAAGGTTTATGGTTGCAGACAAGATGATAATGGCAGTGAACCTAACATTCAGCTAAAGGCTGGATAGGGAAGAAAACTTCAGTATTTTGAAGAGAAGGTGAGTTGAAGATATAGCCTAGAGAGAGCAGAAGAGAGTGCTCAAGAGGTTCCAGAGGCAGTGAACTAGTACTTACCAGAAGACTGGGTCCAGTGAAGTGGATTGGTGAGGTAAGTGACAGCAGGAGAGCTTGCTGCTGCAGAGGCTAGTGCAACTCATGGTGAGTGAGAAACTCATGGAGAAGATGATCCTGGAGGATCCGATAAGAGGTTCAAAGGAATGCCACAGAGGTGAGATGACTAATGAAGTCAGAGAAAGAGAGATTACAGTAATGAAGGTATAATTGCAGGTACTATAGGAATGGCTGCAAGAGCAGGAAAATCAGAAATGAGGATGGATCTTTCCACTAAAGGGAAAGAGAGTGATTTGGCAACCATTGCAGATGAAGTTGAGGCAAAGTGTGATTGCATTATTGAAAAAATAACTTAGAGTTCTTGAGCCAGAGATGGAATTTGAAGATTCCACAAGCAGATCTGTTCAAAGGAAAGTGCTTGAGGAAGCAATCAATACTGAAAAGTCTTGTGGTTTAAAAACTAATGAGTTGTGTATGTTTGTAGGTTCAGTACAGGGAGATGAGCAAACCTTAAAGTTTGTTAAAGAGTGGGAGAGAGAATTGAATCTGAAGTATGTTCAGATTAATGATGAGATAGCAAGATCTCAGGAGGAAATGAAGACAAAGAAGTCTTATCAGAATATTGGTGCAGAGAGAGAAGGACCAGCTGATGATTGGTCAAGAACCGGTGAAGGTATAGAAAATTGTGTGAAGTTTCCAAGTTCTACTCCTAATGAAATTATTGAATTGTACAGGAAACTAGATCTTCAGAGAAGAGAATTGGAGAGGTAGAGAACTTACACACAGGATAATTTGCTGAAGAAGCAAGACAAGAAAGTTTTCAAGAATGACAGTCATGAAGTAGAGGATGGAAAGAAGGAGAGACTAGCTGACAGTCTCATGGTGAATGCAAATCAGCATACTGATGTGTTGACAAAGGAGTTGGAAGAAAACTCAAAGCAGCATACTGAAGTGTTTCCAGAGAAAGCTGAGGAGAAAAACAGTGAAGATTTTCTGAGTCCTAAAGAAGACTTGGAACTGTAGAGAGAAAACTTGGTGATTGAATCAACAAGTGAGACCATTGGGTCTTGTGATTTTGAAGCTGACAGTTTTATTGTGTTTACAGGTGATACAGAGGACAATCCATCACTTGGAATTTTCTTGGAAGAAGAATAACTGTTGCAGAAAGAAGGTGAGACAATCATGTCTCATATGCAAAGGCTTGTTACCATGGGTGACAAGAAAGAGTTGGCTTGTCTGAATAACCAAGAAAGAACTGTGGGGAAAATTTTTGGAACTACTACAGTGTTAGAGGATGAGGCTACAGTGTTTGAAGAACTTGATTTGATTTCCAGAATCAATCAAGGTGATGATGGACAATTATTGAAGATTGTCAAAGGAGAAGACGAAGGTTATGCTGGATCTAATTTGCAGCATGTTGATGAAATGCTTGAGGAGAAATGGCTGAAATTTTTGCTGGAGACATTTGAACCAGAGAAAGAAGTTGCAGGTGATGAGCCAAAGAATGTTGCAGAGGGACAGGAAGTTTGGGAGGCAGCAACATGTGGGGTAGCATCTGTAGGAGTAAAACCAATGTTAGCAACATGTGGGGTAGCATCTACAGGAATAAAAACGATGTTATCAACCATCGGGGAGATGATAGCTAAGGCAACATTGGCAACAACGACATCAATGTTGGGAACAAGAAAAGCAAGAACAACAATCACAGCAAAAGCAACTGAAGCAACAGAATTTGGAGGCGGCAGCAATAGGCAAAGAAATTTCCAGACAGAGGAAAGGTTGGACATAGAGATTGAAAGCATAAGAAGACTGATGATGAAGGTGTCTTAGAAGAAGCAGCCAATAGCAAGAAAGAAAAATAATTTCAGCAAGGGAAATACAAAAGCAAAGTATGAAAGCATAGCGAGAGGCAGGATGCAGAACAAGATATGGAAACCTGGAGAAAAACAGCAAGTGACAACAGATGATGACTTGCAGAAAAAATTATGGGATCCGGGAAGATAAGGACAAAGACTTAAAATGCATGATCAGGAGATCATGATCATTTTCAACCTTGGAATTCTGATGCAGGAGCATTAGGCAAAGCGAAAATACTTTGTAATTTATTAAAACTTACGGGTTTTTAAGTTTTTAGAGGAGCTAGATTTTTATGAATGATTTGAGTGGGTTTTAAGTATTTTTAATTATAAATAATTGAGAATATGAGAGAATTTGGTCAGTTGAGGATGTAAAGGGATGAGAGATTTTTCTAAATATTAATTTAGAAATTAGTTGCATTAATTATGGGTGAGAGAAGATCCTTAGGGATTCAAGAGTGATTTTAGGATTTTGTTGAGAAGTTGAAGGGATTGAACTAAAATTAGATCATTTTAAAATTGTATAAATTATCAAGTCTCAAAGGCATTGAAATCAGAGAGAGTGAGAGTGTGAGTAGAGACCAGGGGTTTTTACTTGGAAGCCTTCGGGCAGACTGTAAAAGGGCCACTGATTTGGAAATCAGGCCAAGGAAGGAGATTGCTATGTAAGTATTGTGTGTATTAATACAGAATTTGATTTTCTAAATTTTATGCCATTATTGAGTTGTGTAGAATTGATTGGGTAATTTAGCATCAAAATGAATCGATTCTGATAAAGGGAGAATTTTTTTTAAGACATTGGCTAAATCGTGTGTTTATGGTATAAAAATGGTTTTGAATCCTTTTGAATTGTTGAGTTATATGATTCTGTTTTAAATTGAATTCAATCGAATGTTTTACTGGGGCTAGATTAATACTACACATTTTTGTTAATAAATATATGAAATCCAAGTAGATTTTGGAACGAAACATAAGTTTATTGAAGTTCGACTTCAATACAGTTGGGACTGAAATTTTGAGATCAAGCATGTTTGAATTTTAAGTTGAAATATTGTTGTGAATTGGCATCGGATTGAGCAGATTTGTAGCATCAAGTAGAGCGGAGATAGACAAGACTGGAAGGTCGGTTTTGTTGTTTAAAACCATTGTATAAGCGTTCTGGTTCGATTGGCAAGAATCAATGTGATTCTGGCTTTGAAAGTTACCAATGAAGAATCTTTGATATTGCTGAAACACAATCTTCAGCATAGAGAGGAGCAATTTGTTTTGTTTGTTAATCTATGATATTGCTGAAACACAATATTCAGCATAGAGTGGAGCAATTTTTTTTTTTGTTAATCTATGATATTGCTGAAACACAATCTTCAGCACAGAGAGAAGTATGTTTGAAAGGAAGCAATTCATTTTTCCTGTTGGAATCAATTTCTGTTTATGTATAATTTTGATAAGATGATGTATAGAAGCCGATTTCAAGCTTTGATGCAGAGCGATGAATTTCTGGGTGAATCAAATTAAATTCTGTGTAATTCGACTTCAAAGCAATTAGAAATTTAAGCCTTGAAGAAGCATTTTTTTAGCCAACAAACGCAGAGCTCTGGCATATTAAAGTTCAGCGTTTCAGAAATTGCAGTTCTATCAGTTCAGTGTTGTGACAGGTAATCGATGATGTTGAAGTCATGTTTGCAGCGTTCTGAAATAACACAATTTCTGGTGAAATTTTTGAAAAGTGAAGGATGCTAAACGCAAGAATGGGTTGAGTCTGGTTGAAGATTTAAACCGAGAGCAGAGTCGATAGACTGTGATAAAGTATTAGCGCAGAAGAGATATCAATCGAAGGACCAATTCGATTGCAGAATGGAAGATGTTGCAACATGGTAAATTTCCGAAGAAATGTGGATTGGAAGTTCAGCCGATTTCAGAAACGCACGTTAGCGCTTAACATTTGTATGGTGGCCAGTAAAGTTTTGATTAAATAAGAATTGAATAAGCATAATTCAATTTGTAGCAGATTTGGTCGCTGGCGCCATTTGAAATCAGGTTTGTAAGAATTGTATGGGTGTTAGTTAAAGGCTGGATTAGTAATTCCATACAATGAAGTTAGTATTTATGGAATTTCTTCAAGGTAAGAGTAATCTATTCAAAGATTAATTTTTGAGCTTCCGCAAAAGTTTATGAAATTGCAAGAAAGTGGACTTTCTTGACATGAAACAAGAATTGCCATTTTATATGCATGGTATTGGGAAATATTTTGGGTATTGCAGGGTTGCCCTGCATCACCTGCCAATATCGTCTTGCCATTTGAAATTTCGAGTATCCCAAGTTGTGAAAAATATTAATGCTTAGAAACTCTCTACTACCTTGAAAATATCAATAAATATGAAAATACTTGACACATACCATACACATGAAAAATAATAGACTTCCTCATCAATCCCAGTACATCACAAAATCAAAACTCTTGAGACATCAATATCAACATCACTAGCAACCCCCCCCCCCCCCCTCGACATTGATGGCAACATAAAAATTGCTTAGTCTTGTTGATTTGGACCTCCCCCTTTGGTATTTCTCCTTATTTCTCATGGACTATTTATTACCTCGCCCTTTGAAATCAAGGGAAATGGATTGAAATGTATTCACATTCATTACTTAAGACTCTCAGGCATCTACACTTGTAACTTGTAACTGCTATAACCCGTAGGCTAGGTTCCCTGACATCTACTCTGCCTTACAGGTCCAACACTTAAGCTGACAAGTAGAGAAATTTTATTTGTTTTGGCATCCACATGCATAAAATATCTATTGTTATTACCATTTTCTAACTACTCTAACTATAGAGCCTATACCTCAAGTCTGCTCTTGCAACTTCATCTATAACATTAGTTGCTCTGCCTTCCAATTTCGATTATGAGATTATCTAACTGTAGTGGACTAATAGATTATGTTATTATTTCAATCCATACTATGTTATGTTTAGCCTTCAGTCTGCCAGTATCACACTATGTATTGAAAAATTATATGTCAATTTGAGGTATGTAACACTCTAGCTCATGCTATTTAATGCTTCCACATTTCCATAGACTATTCCACACAGGTCCATAAGCATATTCTCATTCTCTTTTTTCTTTGTTATTTTATCACTTATGGTTGGGGAATTCTCTCTATTTTCTCATTCATTCTCGCAAAGACACTTAAGCATAGATTCTCTTGTGAAGGGACTGTTATTGTTGTTTATTCATGTTGTCTATTCATTCTCATGAAGCACTGTTAATTATGACTTATGAAGATGAAATTGGCCCAAAATTTGTGGCTCTACTTAAGTTGTTCAAGTGTTCTCTCCAGCACTAGTGCAACTTTGAAATGCATCAACATTTAACTTTCAGAAACTCATTTATTTTTCTTGTTTGATGTCATTGTCATGTATTTTTTACAGATGTTGCCGTTGTCAAACTAGTAAAATATGTTCAACCACCCCTGTGACTAATGTATTTTGTTGTTGTTGCAAGTAAATCTCTCTGCCAATATATATAATGGTTGTTGCTGTAATTCCAGTGACTGTTCTTGTTAGGATATTTCGACACATAGGAAATAGTTAAGAATAACTTAGTCTAGTGTAGAGTTAGGTAAAGTGTGTTTCTTTACCATGTACATTTGTAACTTATAATCTGACGGTCACGATTTGTAGTGATCTGACGGTTATCTCTCACCTCGGTATTAAGGGCACTTGATCCGTGGCTTAACACCTGATTGGTTCATGATCTCTATTTAAAGAGCATGGAGGGTTATTTGTCCGGTAACCATTTATGAGAGAAACATATGTAACTTTTCTTTTAGATTAATAAATCCCCTGAAGTGGCCGCGTTGGCTCAGGGCATGGATTGTTTCCCTCTTTGAGGGTTTTAACCACATGATTATACTAGTGTATTGTTTTGTGAGTTGTTTGTGAGCAGTGACCTTTGGTTCTTGATCTACGGAACCTACCTTGTATATTATTACATGGTATCAGAGGTATTTTGAGGGTTGCATCTATTTTTGATCAAAATCCGATGCTGGTTTGACTGCATGTAAATGTCGTTTTGTAGATGTACTATTTCTGAACATTTTTGGGCTTGGAGAACTGCTCGGTTGTGTCCGGAGTGTCTGTTACAGTGACTAATGCCTTTCTTTTCATGCAAAAAGGTTTTTGGCTGCCCAATTTATGTCAGTTTAGATATGGAGGTATAAAGCATCTATTTTGCAGTTATATTTGGTAATAGTTCTTCTTATTTCTGTTTTTTTCCTGTATTAAGTTTTTATTTATTTGCCAGATCTATACCCTCTTCTCTATGTATGCTCTTTGTTGTGCGCCCTGTGCGATCTCGGCAAATCGAAAATAGGAAAAAGGGATTTTTTTTTACTATGTATGCTCTTTCCCCGCATCTTTATGAGATCTTGGGAAATCAGAAATAGTAAAAAGGTGATAGTTTCCGGTAAGGCTAACTAAGAATCTAATATTTTGCCGTAAGGCTTTGCATTTTGTTTTTTACTCATTTTTTGTGCAGGAAAAGGCACACACACCTCCCAGAATAATAATAATAATAATAATAATAATAGTAATAATAATAATCCCCCCTTCCTCCTTTCTAAAATAACACAATCCTTTTACTATCTCACTTGGTGAGGGGTTAGTTTATGAGAATAGAGGTCTTGGGTTCAAGTATCCTTCTCAAGCTTCTTTTGTAAAAAGTTTTTGTTCAAAGGGGCGGATTTTTTTTTTAAAAAGAGCCGCACTTCATCCCGTTCCCATAACTATTCGGCATCTACAACTCAGTTTTTTTCAAAAGGCATAACTTCTTCATCCGGAAGCCATTTTTCGAGCCGTTTTTTTTTTTTAAATGGTCTAATTTTTCAAGATCTTTCCATTGGAGCAGTTAGTTTCATCTTTTCTCAACTTCAATTTTTTTTTTTTTTAAATGGAAAGTGCATGCCTGGTTATTCTTAACAGCACCAATTATTTCCATTGGCTACCTCACATGGTAGATATACTTAGAAGTAAAAGGCTTTATAAAATAGCCACATGGCTAGAAACTAAACCTTCTGATGATAATAAAGTTGCCAAATGGGAAAATAAACAAGATCAATCACGAGGGTTGATAGGAATGTCCATTGCTTAAGATCTTCGATTTCATATCCTTGACATTGACACCCCTCATGAAGCCTTGGACAAGCTAAATACTGACTTTGGCATTCAAAATCAAATTAGGGCCCATCATCTTGAAAATGAGTTGCTTCCTTTGGACCCCAATAATTTCACCTCTATTGAAGATTTTTTGTCCAAATTCAAGACCCTCAAAGTTCTTTTAGAAGGTTGTAAGGTCAAAAAGGAAAATGGTAGCCTCATCTATTGCATTCTTACTAAGCTTGGCCCTGCATACTCTGTATTTTTTTCCGCCTTCCATTCCACTAGAGAAGCCATAATTTCTTCAGGAACCACCTACAAGAATCCCTCTTTTGATGCCTTTTGTGATTCTTTGATAAGAGAACAAGAAAAAATTTTACACCTTGGTCTTATCACTGTTGGAAACACTTCTAAGAAAGCCGTAGCAGCCCAACATCAATCATATCAATAGAATCCCAAGAAGCAATATCCTAAAAAGTATGGTCCAAAACCAAATAAGGGTCCCAAGCAATTTCAGCCACAAACTGAAAAAGCAACTCACCAAAATGATAAGGCATATAAAAACAAAGGAAAGAAGACAGATAGACATTGCAACTTTTGCAATCATGATGGCCATTTAGAGTCCAAATGTTTTAAGAAGATGGAAGCCTTAGAAGCAGCAATGAAGAAGCACAACGTCAATTTGGAGCACTCTTCACCTTCATATTCAGGCATGGCACTTTCTGCTTATGGTTGTTAAGCATCAAGATCTGGTTATGCATTAAATGTATCTTCTTCTTCTCCTTCTCATGAGTGGCTCATTGATTCTGGAGCTTCTTACCACGTGGCTAAAAATAAATCCATGTTTTCTTCTTTACATGATTGTAACACCAAACATATTTATGTTGGTGATGATAGATCTCTTAGTGTTGTAGGATCTGGAACCATTCATCTAGATAATGGTTAGTTTAATGATCTACTATGTGTTCCTACCTTGTCATGCAACCTTCTATCTTTTTATCAGATAACTCATTTAGGTGAACGGAAAATAGTAGAATTCTCACCTCATGATGTTGTAATAAAGGACCTCAAAGATCCTAAACATATTTTAGCTACTGGCATTGCTGATGATTCCACAAGGTTGTATAAGTTTGACAACTTTGGGTATCATCTCTTTTCTCTGTTTTTGTTGCTCATAATGATGATGTGAGCAAACTTTGGCATGAGCGATTTGGTCACTTAAACTATCGCTCTCTTAAAACTCTATGTAAGGAAAATTTGGTGACGAGCCTTCCTATGGTATCTTGTCGAGATGGTGTTTGCTCCGGATGTGTACTCAGAAAACATCATCGGGATATTTTTGACAAACATGCCTTTTGGCATGCTTCAACCCCTTTGTAGCTTGTGCACAGTGATTTATGTGGTCCACTTCCTGTCATTTCTTTCTCTGCTTGTAAGTACTTCTTAACTTTCATTGATGATTTTTCTAGACACACTTGGGTATATTTCTTAAAAATCAAGAGTGAATTTTTTAACATGTTCTTGGCCTTTAAGGCCTTTGTTGAGAAACAATCTGGACATCAATTCTTAATTTACGTTCAGACAATGGCAGAGAATATGTTAACAACAAATTTATCAACTTCTGCACTGAGCATGGCATTCAATTGCAACATATTGTTCCATATACTCCACAACAAAATGGTGTAGCTGGAAGGAAGAATCGCACCTTAAAAGAAATGGCTAATTGTATGCTTCAATCTAAAGGACTTGGTCTCAATTTTTGGGCAAAAGCCATTGACTGTGCAATTACATAGTAAATCGTAGTAAGTGTCTCTGTGGTCTCAAACAAGCTCCTTGGGCTTGGTATGCCAAAATGGATAGATTTCTCTTAGATAATGGATTTTCTAGGTGTCATTCTGACAACATTGTCTACACCAAGAAGGTGGGTAATTCCTTCCCCATCCTTGTTCTTTATGTTGATGATCTTATCATTACTGGTAGTGATCCAAACCATATAAACCATGTGAAGTCTAGCCTTAGAAAGAAGTTTGAAATGACAAACTTAGGACACTTGCATTATTTCCTTGGTCTTCAAGTCTTTCAATCCAAGGAAGGCATTACCCTCTCTTAGTCCAAGTATGCCTGTGATCTTCTACACCAATTTCACATGGAAGAATGTAAGCCTTCCCCTTCTCCCTTTCAGTCTAGAATCAAGCTTTCAGTCAACTGTACTACCCCTGAAGTTGATGCTACCTTATGTCGCCAACTTGTTGGTAAAATTTTGTATCTAACCCATACCCATCCTGACCTTTCCTTTGTCGTTGGTCTTGTCGCTCGGTTTATGCACCAACCTCATGAAATTGACTGGAAAGCAGCTAAAATAATACTTCGATATATTTGAGGTACAGTTCAGTTCGAGATTCATTACAGTGCCAGAGCATATCCCTTATTGATTGGTTTCATTGATTCTGATTGGGCCAGTGACCCTGATGATCAGAAGTCCATTGCAGGATATGTAATCACTCTTGGTTCAGGACCTATTACTTGGTCTTGTAAGAAACAAAGTGCCATCTCCCTTTCTTCAGCAGAAGCAGAGTATCGTGGTGCAATTGAAGCTAGCAAGGAATCCATGTGGCTTCGTCAGATCCTTTTTGAATTTGGTCTTCATCAGTAGCATCCAACTACACTTTGGTGTGATAATCAAAGTGCCATTCAACAATGTAAAGATCCAGTTCAACATCAGCGTATGAAACATATTGAACTCCACATACGCTTCATCAGAAAGATCATTCATGATCATGTTCTTGAAGTGCAGTATTGTCCGACCAATGATAAAGTAGTCGATATCTTTACGAAGGCTCTCACAGAAGCGAAGTTTACCAAAATTTGATCCATGCTTGGAGTTCAGGAAAGTTGTCGTTAAGGGGGGATAGGCTCTAATGCCTCCTTCCTTCTCCTATTATGTCACTTTTGTAAATCCTTCAATCCTATCCCAATTTGTTCTTAAGGGGGGATGTTAGGATATTTCAACACATAGGAAATAGGCTCCTTTTGTGTCACCTTTGTAAATCCTTCAATCCTATCCCAAAATGTTCTTAAGGGGCGATGTTAGGATATTCCGACACATAGGAAATAGTTAAGAATAACTTAGTCTAGTGTAGATTTAGATAAAGTGTGTTTCTTTACCATGTACATTTGTAACTTATAATCCGACGGTCAAAATTTGTAGTGATCTGATGGTTATCTCTCACCTCGGTATTAACAGCACTTGATCCATGGCTTAGCACCCGATTGGTCCATGATCTCTATTTAAAGAGCATGGAGGGTCATTTGTCCAGTAACCATTTATGAGAGAAATATATGTAATTTTTCTTTTATATTAATAAATTTTCTGAAGTGGTCATGTTGGCTCACGGCGTGGATTGTTTCCCTCTTTGAGGGTTTTAACCACATGATTATACTAGTGTACTGATTTGCGATCTGTTTGTGAGCGGTGACCTTTGTTTCTTGATCTACAAAAATTACCTTGTATATTCTTACAATTCTCATTGGATTCATCAAGGGACCATACATTAATGATGATTGAGTTTAATATTTTCCAGAGGACCAATGAACCTCTAGTGATTAGAAATTTTTTCTAGGAATGTACTATTGAATAGCTTAGTCAAAGCAAGAGGTTGATGATGTTATGGTGTGTGTCCAGAGTTAGGGATTTCATTTTGATTGAGTTGTTAATATCTATGCCTCTGAAGTGTGATGCTTGGAGTTTTTTTACCTTCCAATCCCTAGTTTCGAATCCATCATCATCAAAAACCACTAGCTACAATTTCCCTTTTAATTCTATACCAAGATTTTGAGTTTCAAGTTTCCCTGCTTCTTGAATCTTGTCATTGATAGCTTCCATCTCATTAAGCCCACATTACAGTGCATTTTGAGAAGCCTTTCCTCCTTGTGAAACTCAACAATATTATATCACTTATATATCCTGCCTTAAGTAATTCGTTCTCAGATTCCACCTGCTACATTTTATCATTTTTATCCACTCTAATCTAACCGAGGCATCACAAAGTTCCTTAATTATCTCATGGAATTGGCCTTTAAAAAATTATTTATTTTCTTCCTTCTCTTTTAAAAATTGAAATGTTGGACAAATATTTGATTCACGAGCTTGAGTCTCCACTTCATTTCACATTATTGCCTCTATTACTTGTCCCATCCACGTGGAATGAAAGTTGACCATGTTCCTTTTCCATGTGTTCAATTCATATCCATCCTTTAAACATTTGTAGTATATTTTCACAATGCACACCATTCATTAATAACATTCAATTCACAAGCTTACTGACTAATTGTAGTTAAATATTTGTTTAAGTGGAATTACAAAATAAATTCATGGGCGTTAGCAACCTCTATTATCTCCACATCAGTTGCATTATATTTACCATACACAATGTTCTCCTAGATGATCCTAACAAAAAGAGTTTGCTCCTTCCCTACAAGGGCTATGTTTTGTCTCATAGACTGGAAAATGAAGCTCCTTAAATCTTTTCCATATGTGAGTACTATCCCTTTCACTACATCATAGAATCTCTTTGTGAATTTGACGATGGTGGAATTACCACACACGCTCTTTCCAATTAGTGTGGCGCTACTCCCTGCATTAATTCTAAGGTTGAAATTTCTCAAAATAATGGTATATAAATGAGATGGATAAGTAAATTCCACATTATTAAAGGCTAAAGGGCCATGGTATTTTTCAGGGTTAACCTCGTTGTGGTCCTTTGGATCTATAACATTATTTTTGTCAAAAAATTCAAACATAGATGTGACAACATCAAACCCTTTCGCTAGGTCCAAAGTTATACTTCTAGCATCTGATATCATATGAAAAAATCTTCCAAAACTAAAATGGTTCAATAGAAAAGAATGAGAACTGATAAATATTTTGGATATAAGTCTTTTTCATACCAAAGCTCAAAAGGCCAATAACATATTTCAAAAAACTTAGAACTTTCCAAGATCAACATGACAACATCAGAGTCTCAGTCCCTTTGGCTAGGTCCAAAGTTATACTTCCAACATTTGCTATCATATGACCCAATCTTCTAAAAATAAAATGGTTCAATAAAAAACCACGGGAATTGATAACTCTTTGGGCTATAAGCCTTCATCTGTAGCAAAACTCAAAAGGGAAAAAATGTATTTCAAAATACTTAGAAGTTACAACGACCAATCTTGTATAATATGACTACTTATTACAACTCCTTTGCACTTCTTAATTTAAATTATGTATATAATTGAATTCAAGAGCATTCAGATAGAATATTTTAGGTCCCAACTGTATTAAAATGGGATGCATTTGCATATCAACCAGGAATGATGTCTATGTGTAGATGAAAGTCAATGGTTCTTCCAAAGCTGAGATCTTAGACCACATAGGGTTTTTTTTAGAGTTAGTTGTTTTATTTCTGTGTTGAGCACTAGTTTCATGACTATTTCTCTCTTTTCTTTGTATTGAGGTCTAGTTTTAAGTTTGTGTATATACGCACCTTTGACCAATACTTTGATTATGTCAACTCAGATGACTTGTTTGTCCATAATTGGGAAAAAATGTCAAATATTGTTCTTTGAAATAAAATTTAGAGCATATTTGTTTAAAGGTGAAATGTGTCATAAGTAATTTGGAATGAAATATACTATTGGAAATATGATATCTCCTTTATCTTAGTGACATAGGACAAAAATGCAACTTCATGGAGTGTGAGGTGTAAGTTGGAAACATAATTTTCATTTTGTAGGTTTTAAAGTTTATTCCATCTATATTGTAGGAGGATTTTCATGTTTATTGGCAGTAAATAAAAACTTCATCCAATGTTTAATATGATTAATTGGGAGGAAATTACATTAATTAAAATATTACATAGTGCTACGTTGAGATTTTGATATGTTGGTTTTCTTTGGCAGGTTTGAATCAAGCTATTGAAATGGTTTCATATTATGCCACATTGCAAGAAAGGGTCAGGTGCAATGCAAAACTGCATATCTACAACACTCCAATAGGCATGAAATCGTTAATACCAAGAACTTCGGGGATGACGCAAACAATGTATTGTTGGTGAAATTGAGGGTGTAGAAGCTGGTGATGTCATCATAGAAGAGGATCAAATAATAGGTTGTACGTTTTAGAAGCAAAACAAGGACTCTCCAAGAAAGGCTTGAGGGAAAGATGACCTCGGGTTTAGGAATATTAAAAAATGATGAATGCCTAAGATAAAAAATTCCAAAATTCCTGACTTTTGATTGATGTGTTTATACTAGGGTTCAAAGTGAGGTAAGGATGACTCATTCAATGAAAATATTCAATTAAAGTGTGAGCTTTGGCAGAAGCTAGGGCGACTTTCCATGAAAAATATTTGAGAGAAATACTATAAGAGACTAAGGGTTGAGAGATATACCATGGTACAGGCTCATCTAATGATCACTTATAGTTAAGAGAAAAGGTTTTGAATGATGAATTAAAAAATGCAAACCTTCAAGAAATCCCCAATAAAAGGAGCTTCAAGGGTTCCCTTTTGGTGTGATAGCTAGTACATCAATTTATTTGAAATTCAACCATCGAAATTCGTTCAAAATTGGAGGATTCCTAGAGCTCTAATCTAGCCTAGGAACGGGTGCTTGCTTAAGGGCCTTTTGCTATTTTTACACATCTTATCCTTTGTTATTTTAGTCTTTAGGTATCATACTATTTTAGAGAAAATAAACCTTTATTCCCACACCTTGTACATGAGTCTCTTCTTGGAAACTCCTCATGATGAAATTCAACCTAGCCATATAAGCAAGGTTGCTTTTCTTCATGAAGTTGAATTAAACCTAGTTTCATCCACACATGCTAATTATTATAATGAGAAAGGTAAAGTTTGAGAGGTGATGTAGTCAAAAAAAATTATTATTTATAGATTTTGTGTTTCAACCATGCAAACAGTGAACAATCTTGGAGAGGGTGTGCTTAAGGAGGATCATTCTAGGCAATGTTTGTATTTCATCCATACAAACAAAAATTGATAGATATTTATGGTTACATCAATTTGGATTAGATTTGACATCAATTTTATCCATATACAGAGAGAACATCCATATTATTGTTGTTACCCCTAGCCCTTGACTCATCATCAGCCATTCTTTTCATCTGTTGTTCTGTTAATTGTCTGTCTTATGTGCCAATGGTTGGTCCCTGGTTGTGGAATGTCCCAACACCCACCTTATTGTTCCAGTTATGCCAGACACTAATGTTTTTTTAGTATTAACAGATCCCTAACTACTTCATGCCAGGTATATACAAGAAGGTCATGGAGTGTAAAGACATACATGTTAGCGTTGTGTACCTACACAAAAACTTAGTTTATGATTTAATGATTAGCTAGTGAACGTCATTCTTATCCTAAAATGTCACGTGCTTGTATTTTAAGCGAAGAAAATATATAATATCTTATTTCAAGTTGGGAATTATGTGAATATATATGATATCTAATGGCTAGAAGAAGTGGAACTATGACAAAATCATGAGTTGTTTTTTCTACATGATTAGTCAAGTTCTCTTTATGTTGTACATTTGATGAGATGAATGATTTCTGTAGTATGCTACATGTAAACAATCCGACAGCAAGGACTCAAACTTGCGACAAATAGTTCACAAATACGTGTGGAAACTAAATCCATATGCTTGCGCTTTTATCCTTAAATTGTGAGATTTCAGATAGTGATTTATGGTTACGGCTAAGGCACTGTGTTCCCTGAATGTAATTCTTGAAATTCAAAATTTAGCTTGAATTTAATCACGGTGTTTTGTTCTATATTATTTGAGCATGAACATGAACCAGGTGACTTCTTACAGGGACAGTGATATACGTATAATGTTATAGGTAGTTGTCACTTTTGTAATTGGAATAGGGAAATAAAGAAAACTAAGGGTTCTTGATTTTAATATCTTTTATATTGTCATTGTAGTTTGGCACTATACTTTAATGTCTATGTTGTTATGTTGCAGAGAGTAACAGCGGAGCGGATATTGTGGGATTTTCAGGCTCATCCAGATATATGGCTGCAAGTTGTTAGAATTCTGCAGAACTCGCAAAATTTGAATACAAAGTTCTTTTCACTTCAAGTACGGTTGTGCTTTATTCTTTTTAGCGACAAATACACTTGCTGAAATTGAGATCTCATCCTTGATGCAATTCCTTCAGACTTCTTAGCACATAATTCTATCCCAAGATGAATATATTGGATAACAATTGAAAATGCATAGAATTGTTGCTTTGTAGACCCTGTAAAAGATTTTCACATGGTTCCAAGGTGGACTGCCTATGGCTTCTAGTTTACATTAGTAAAATTAAATCTCATTTTCAACCTTGTGACTTTAAGTGATTGAAGGTGCATACGACTTTTAGTTACATTAGTAAAACTTCTAATTGCTAGCTTAAGTTAATCTTGTTTCTTGTGATTTTAGGTGATTGAAGGTGTAATAAAATATCAATGGAATTCTTTGCCAATTGAACAACGGGATGGGATAAAGAATTACATATTAGATCTCCTTGTTTAGGTCAATCTAATGCATCTATCTTATGTTATTTGGTAAAAATTGATTATTGTTTTTATTATATACATCTTCTTTAGGTTTGTATTTCATTGTTTTTTTCCAGTGGATATATTAGCTTCTATATGTATTGTTATTCAACTTTCAAGTAACGAAGCTTCTTTTAGCAGTGAGAGGCTTTACGTAAACAAACTTAATGTAATCTTGGTTCAGGTAAGTAATAGAATCATCTCGATGTTTCTTTTTCTCCACCTTTTTGTTTATGACTTCTCAAAGCTACACTTTACTCACTGAGGTTTTGTGTGCATACTTTTGTTCGCATTGATCAATGTCTTATTTCCCATGTGTCTTATATTCACTTAATTTCATCTTAAGGGAGTTAAGTGTATCCTATAAAGGCAAATATAAATGTGGTATTGTGTATGGTTTATTTGGTTAAATAGTTAAACCATTGTGCATGTTCATTTCGTCTATTTGTTTGCTTAAATATTTATCCTTTGCTCTTCTTTTTTTTTTTGTAAATTTATTAGCAAGTCCATGATTTTTGAGAGGGTGTTGTTTTTAAGTAATTTCTAGATATTGATAGCTTTTCTTCCTACGTTTTGAACATGTATCCCATTTTCCAGGGTGTAGCTGATTGAAATGTTAATAGTAAATACTAGGATGCTTATTATTTTCTTGATTAAATAGATAATGCTAAAACAGTGCTGCCAATTTTGTAGGTGTTGAAGCATGAATGGCCAAGTAGATGGCCTGGTTTTATTCCTAATCTTGTTTCGGCTGCTAAGAGTAGTGAAACAATATGTGAAAACTGCATGGCTATTTTGAAGGTGAAATTTTTAACAATACATCAAGAATCATGTTACTTATTTCTATTTGATTATTGCATGGTGGTCACCCATAGGCAAAGACGAAGTTTTATGAGAGGTAAATTATATTGAGAGTTGTCAGGTCTACTACAGACGGATAAACTAAAACATCGCAAAGGAACCAATGTGTGTGAGTAGGATTAGAAGGGTTCCATAAACTAGAGACAAATTCCTTAGGGGTGCACGACTGAGGGGGAGGGGAATGTGAAGTGAGGCCAAAGAAAAGAGGGGTAACCTTGAGACACTGGATGCCACATGTCCATTCATGATGGAAGAGTGGAGGGAAACAATAAAGTATAATGCCATCTAAGACAACAGAATGTGGAGGATGCTCTGTTGAAGCCACCCATTCAGGAAACAAAATAATTGCAACACAAGACATCTAGAGCTTAAAAAGGCTGAAACAATCATGGAGGTGTGCAGGGGCAATGTAATTATAATGCTCATAAGCATGATAATTATAGACTTGAGAGGAATACATCAAAGCATAATCATATTACGGCTTGGACATCTCTTAGCCACCTTTTGGCATTAACAACCCGTGGGGGGGTTGCATGCATGTCCCCTCCAATTAGTGCTGGGAAAACAGACAATACTGACTCCCAGACATCTCGTCTCTTCCCATCCCATACGAGGACTGAATATGGTTAGCTTCAGTATACATTAGTTTTGGAAAAAAATTATGCATATGTAATAATAATATAAAAATATAAAACAAAAACATATATATATATATATATATATATATATATATATATAAAGATGTGAAACTTACATACAATATAAATAACATCATAAAGAGCCAACATAAATCCATCGTAAATATTACAATCAAGGTGCAAACCTTTCCTTAAATTTTACACTACAATTTTTTTTTTCATCTTAAAAGATTTGATTGCTCTCAACACTTCATTTAAAAAATTAAAATATCCATAAAACTAAATCTATCCACTAATTAACTCACTTATTTTTTTAATTTTTAATTTTTTTTTTCTATACCTAATTAATTCACTTATGCAAAAAAAAAAAAAAAAACTATACCCTAATTAACTCACTTATCCAAAAATACATACATATAAAAACATACATACAAACTCTTATTAATTCACTTATCCAAAATTAAAAACCTATCCCCTAATTAACTCACTTATCCAAAAATATAGATAAAAACATACATACAAACTGTTATCCCTTCACCCTATGAAATAGCCTTGAACATGACAATCCACCTACCTTTAAAGGGCCGCCAAATACCATTTCAAAAACACATGAGATAAACCCTTAATAAATTTGAAGCTCCGAAGAGGCCCCCTACAACACGAGCATTGATTCTTTGCAAACATTATTTTTGGCAATAGACTTTTGCTAGAAAATTACAGCATATTAGTCTACACCAAACATTAGGCTAATGTCACGCGATTGAATATTTACCAAGGGGAGTCACTCACACCATATGGTGACTAGGGGAGTTAAACTCGAGAAAGAAGTGAGGCGAGGGGAAAGAAAAAAATCCGTTCAAAGGGGATATTTGTTTGAGTAAAAAACATATAATTTATTTATTTATTTATATATATTTTCAACATATTCCTCCTACGCTACCTTGGCCCCATATTAAAGTTAATATTTTGGTTTTTTGTAAAGGGCGCCAGCGACAGGACAAGCAAACACAACATTAAAAATTACACATAGGGCCAAGCTATTCTCAGGTCGCAGAGAGCCAGGAGGCGAGCTAGGAAAACATGGGAGCATAAAGCGACAGAAGGACTAAAATGATTGGATTCAGCCTTTATTTGGTCAGAGTTATTTTTTCGCTGCATATTAATGCCTTGATTGTGTATTTTTGCCATGGTTTAGGGTTTATGTTGTGCTCGAGGGTTTGAGGTCAGGTGAAGGATTTCGACCTCTGAAGCAAACATTAAAAGGATTCCAACAGTAGGTACCCTGCGATTTTGGCTGGCCGGATACTCTTAAAAGAACACCATGGCCAAAAAGCTTCTGGGCCTCTCACAGCCCATTGACATCCCCCTTCTTGATGCCACTGTTGCGGCTTTCTATGGCACGGGATCTAAAGAAGAGGTGAGTTTTAATCGCGGGCTTGTGAAAGAAACTTTTAATGCATGTGCGGTGTTATTAATTTCTCACTATTTTTTCATTATATGTCTGGTTTGGGCTCTAGTTGCAAATCTAATGTGTTGTAAATCTCCATTTTCTCACACATTGTCACCGCTGTGTGCATCTAAATGGGTTTTAAGGTGCATTTTGAGTCCCTGGAAGTCAAAAATATTCTAAAACCCTAATGTGGGTTTTTGTTTTTGAACATTTACTTGCGACTTCATCTCGCACAGTGCAATTCTCAGTAATACGAACTTGTTTAAATGAAAACCCTTGCTTTCCATGGATGCTAACATAAGGGCTTGAGTAACATTAGCTCGATATTGACAGATGCCTAAATGAAATTCCTGCACTATATCTTTCGATTCAAACTATGCCATTTGGAACACCCTATTTACATGGTTTGGTTCAATGATTACTCGACTTTATCAATACATTTATTATGGAACTGTATCTTTCAATTCTAGCTCAGCCCATATTTTTTCTATGTTTTTGGTTTTTGTACAACTTATGCTAGGATAGTCATAATTTTCTGCATTTTTATAAACCTGTCTGATTCAGGGGATAGAATTATAGATGAGGTTGTCTCCTATGCCTAACCAGAGTATGATTACCCTCGTCGATCTATTTAAGCTTTAGAGGGAAGTCTTAAGGATGTACTATTTGTTTTTTTCCAGTTAACAAGTGTATGACTTGCAAGGTGGGGGGGAAGAGGAAAAAGGGTTTATTTCCATTACCATTCTCCAAACCAACGAATACTTGGGGGAATCTCCCAACCATGATAGAAATTCAATCCCTGTCTCCCATTCCTTTAACTTAGGTATAACAGAGGTTGAGCAAAGTGAATAATCAAAATAAAGAGATATGCAGGATTACCATCCTTCCATCTTAGTGTATACTACTAGTTTATTTTTAAGTGTGTTTCACATTTGTACTTAACAATATAACTAATTAAAGGTGCATATGCCATAAACCATAATTTATTATAACCTGTTGTCTCCAACACTGTTTCGTGTCTATACAATTTATATAGTATCTTTATTATGTGGTTTTCATATGATTTTATGTTTTACATTTCGTTTAAATTCAGTTGCAATGTAAATACAAATCCAAAATTACCATAAAGGACAGTTGAAGCTTAACAGGGAAAGTTCAATGCCACATATCAGAGATCATAGATATTTAGTATGGTCGTTGTCACTAAGTAAAGGGATTGCAACTGCCTAACCTTGGTACTAAGTAGGCCCAGCATGTTCTCTCACTATAAGTGGTTGGATGGCAGTTGCATTCAACATTGTCATACTAAGCATTAAAAGCCTATGTTACAAGATCCACTTGTGGAGGATCCAGGTCCAACATTTCCATAGATCCAGATCCACATGGGATACATTTCAGTTTGGAAGCACTGGAGGTTCTTCTCAAGATCAATTTTTAGCTTGTCATAAATGTCACGCCATCACATCCTCTAAGAAAAATTATATAAAAAAATGAAAACATAAAATATTTTTTTTTCTTTTTCTTTTTTTAAATGTAAAAAGGAATGGAAACCTAAACCCCAAACTTTTGCAAATAAAAAAGCCCCCTCCCCATCCTGAAACACACAAATCTAAGTTTCTCATAAAACTTTGTATTTCTGAATTAATCCTTATTCGAACTTGCTTGTTCTTCAAGATATCTTTCCCAAACGACATCCACATCATCCAAGCACACTAAGAGACTAACACATCATCCATACAACCCCTCCAAGTCATCAAAAGTACCCAAATTTTTTGTCACATGTGTTGTAGGTGCAAATTAGCCCTCAATATAAGACACATCAGCTTATAAAGTGAAAACTGGAACAATGCTAAAGGATATTCTGGATGGCATGCATAGGAGGTGTCCAATTGTCCATAAATAGACCCAAAACTTCCTCGGGAGGTGTGATCAGTGCCTCAAACAACCTGAAATTCCTTTGGAAATCTGAAAGTGGCAAAAGATTAGAATTAAACCAGCCTATCAAGTAAGACTACTATATGTTAGCAATCTTCCATGTTCATCAGAAAACAAGTGATAATGCAAAAATTTTACTATGGGTACCCCTACTAAAAAAAGGGGTAATAGGATCTAAACCTGTTTCCTTATGTCTGAGGAGAACGAGCTCTTAGCAAGTCAGAAGAAGTTTGAGGTATTACTCAAGGACCAGAAGTTAGTTTTATCTTAGATAATATCTGCAAGAAAGCCAGTGTCCCTTGTGGTCATCACTGAAGTTACCTTCAGTGGGGTCATGTGATTTCTAGTAACATCTATCCTTAGTACCATACATGAGACTAGATACTACCGCTGGTTGCAGTTTTTAGCCTCTTGTCCATGATGAACTGAAAGTAACAAGTTATAACATATGCCTTGCATATTATTCATTTGATAAGTGCAGGAATTATAGTAATCGTTAGTTGACTAACATTTTGTTCCCTTGTTTCATTTTGATGCAAATATTCTCTGGTTTATGTTAGGGCATGGTTAAGTGGAGTTTGTGTTTACTTTATTGAATAATGACAACAATTAATTATTATTTTTAGAATTCCCGTGATTTATTGTTGGCAGTAGTGATGCTGATTGTTGGAGTAACTTTTACATTTGTTGCTAGACATATGCGACTTACATTTTGGCATTCTAGACCAGGGTAAGTTTTCCAAAGAAATGGATAAATTTTGGTGACACTTTTAGTGTAGAAATTCCAATGACATTGTGAATTCATTTGAATTTCAATTTTTCCATTACAGTGTTCAATATCAACAGAAAAAATAGAACCTCCTAAAATGCACAAACTAGCTTTCCTTTTACATATTGTTGTTTCTACCCTTTTGATGGAAAGTATGGTTGCATTCTCTATTAGATATTAAATAATCTACTCTATGTCTTTACATGAATATGTTTGAATATCTTCTGTGAACAATATTTGTATGTTGTCTCTTATTCATATTCTTTGATATATTCGAGTAGATGCTCAAAACCTATTTAATATGTGGATATAACAACTTTCTTAATTTTTCCACCTTATATCACACTGGCATTGTAGGTTTTTATACCATGGCATCTCAAATTTTTTATTTGGGATGGGAAATGGTTGGAGTAGAAATGCAATATACAGGTTGATGCTTCTTTTGTGGTTATGATTTTGAAACATTTACAAATCATTGAGCTTCCTTTCCTCCTTCCATTTCAGTACTTGAATTCTTAGGTATTATGCTTTCTCAAACTTGTGTTCTTAGCTTGTGGAAAGTGTAAGGCGTTCTTGCATTTCCTTCTAATAAAATGCTGAGCTCAAAACTAAGAAACCTATCAGTTTTCATTTACAATTGGAGATATATTTGACAGATGCAGAAAACTGTTAATTGCCTCGGAAGTTCATTTTTAAGTGGTATAATCGATCTGCACATCAGGCCTAATCTCTTAGGCCCTAGACAAAGTCGAACTTATTTTATGGAAGGTGTTATCAACCTTTTTCTTCTTGTCCATATGAAAACTATTAAAATCCAAAGATAAACCATGATAAGATCTGCATGTGAATTCATTTAAGCAGGAGCAAGTTTGTCACTTTAACGGTCACTTGCATATCAACTCTTCATTTATGTGTTTCTTAGTTTTTCCTTTTTAATTTCTAATTTTATATGCCTAACTATTGTTTGCTGACATGATTTATCTTTAGTTCTACTAGTTTAGGGTGCCTTGGTTACCCAATCTTGATTTTAGGTTGTCATTTTGAAGTATTTCTGATTTTTTGTGCTCTGTGCATGCTGCTCCAAGAGTCATAAGTTCTCCTAGCGAATTTTATATTTCTCTTATGAGCACTATTCTATTATACCCATATTGAAATTGCCTAATTGGGTGCATAACAACTGCATAAATTGACAATCTCTATTGAGTTTTCTAGACCTGTTTTTTTCTGCATATGTGTGCCTAGCCATGGAATAAACAGGGAAATATTATGTGGGTGTAAAGATGTTTAATCTCTTATTGATGATAGATTCTTTGCCTCCTGGTCCTATACTTTTCATGACTTATAAAAACCATAGTCTGGTATTGATGTTAGGTTGTCACATTTTGTAATAGGTTCCCCTAATTATCGTTGTAATTTCCATACAAAATGGTCCAAGTTTTTGACTGAATATTCTCATGTGTGTTCTATTCCAAACATAATTTAAATAATTTGATTTGGATAATACCATTCAAAATGTAGACATAATTTAAGATGACGTATTTCTTACAACACTTTAATGACTGGACAAGCAACTGACACACATGAGAATATTTAGTCAAAATATTCATTGAATCACTTAATTTGGATGTTCCAATCAAAACTATAGCTAATTTAAGCTGATGTATTGTTTATAATTTTTCTATATAATTATTCGGCGTTTTACTAATAGTAAATCTCCAATTTCTACGAAATTTCCACTAGTAACACTCTAAAATGTATTCCTAATCACACTTAATTTGGATAAACGAAACTGGAGTTGTACGTAATATATAGAGACTTATAATTACTGACCATTCTTAGAAATCAAACTTGTATGGATTGTAGCTTTAAGAATTTCATACCAAATATTGTGAAATTTTATCTTTTGGTAGCCTCAAGTGTGTTATTTCCATAGCATCAAATATCACAGAATTTTGTTCAGTCAATCAAAAGTTATTTTCAATTTATGTGAACTTACTATTTTTTACCATTCTTTAAAACTATATTAGAACCTAACTTGTACTATAGATAAGAGTGATGAAGAGTTACTCTATGAATTAGAAAAATATCCCCCAATAACGTTAATTTATTTGTGTGAGAACTACAATAATCTCTTATATACTACAGTTTCTGACTAATTCACCATTGGTGCCTTGGTTCAGAAGTGAGGTCAATGGAATATTATGTCATCCATCAGGTTTCCATTCCCTCTATAGTTTGCCTTGTTTGCCTCACCTGAATGTGATGACAAAAAAGGGATGAGATGGGTGCAAGTCTTTGGGTGATTTTTCCAAATAGATAGCCTTTAGTATTACCATTGGATCTAGGTGATTTTGCGAAATAGATACCCTTTAGTCCAACCATTGGATCTGGATCTGAAGAATGTCTTCATTGCATGTATTTCAAAGCAACTTCCAAAATAATTTTTTTGCTCTTATTTCTCTTATGAGATCAACTCCTGACTGATGTTCCATTTACTGATACGAGTAATCCTTGATATTGACCTTCTGGATGACACAAATATCAACGTTTTAGTTTGATATGGTAAGTTGATTTTAGATGATGCATATACCTGGTTCGGTAAAATTAATGGAATTGGCTGACAGGCTATAGCCTATATATCATATGCTAGTTTCAACTCCTAGAAGTGTATACATTCATTAAGGCTTTTTGGCTGCATCTATTGGACATTCTACTTTAATTTTCTAGTTTGATCCATTGAGGCGGTCATCAAGAAAAAAAATATTTCATATGTTTTCTTTTTATCTTGGTTCAAAATCACTATTTAATGGAACCAAAGGGCCAAATTATTCACAGAATCAATGAACAGTATGAGAAATGGTGCCACATATCTCTCTCTCTATATATATCCCTTTTCCCATTAACATGACTCTGCAGCATGACCTATTGTTATGCATAAATACTGATATCATGCATTTGTAATTTATTGAGATAATATTTCAACCAGACATACTGCACATGGTGTGGTCTTATTGTTGGGGAGTAAAGTGAGCTGACTTGTTATGTTTCTTGATTACAAGAAAAATACAATGTTATCCTATGATCTGTTGGCCTGCTCTTTTGATGTGGTTTGACAAAATTATGATAAAAGTAATAGATGGCATCTCACATTTTTTATTTGGAATGGGAAATGGTTGGAGTAGAAATGCAATATACAGGTTTATGCTTCTTTTGTGGTTATGATTTTGAAGCATTTACATATCACTAACCTTCCTTTATTCCTTCCATTTCAGTACTTGAATGCTTAGGTATTATGCTTTGTCAAACTTGTGCGCTTAGCTTCTGGCAACTATAAGGCGTTCCTGCATTTCCTTCTAATAAAATGCTGAGCTCAAAACTGAGAAACCTATTAGTTTTCATTTACAATTGGAGATATATTTGATAGATGTAGAAAAATTTTAATTGCCTCAGAAGTTCATTTTTAAGTGGTATAATTGATCTCCAGATCAGCCCTAATCTTTTAGGCCCTAGACAAAGTTGAACTTATTTTATGGAAGGTGTTATCAACCTTTTTCTGCTTGTCCATATGCAAACTATTAAAATCCAAAGATAAACCATGATAATATGTGGATGTGTATTCATTTAAGCAGGAGTAAGTTTGTCACTTTAACGGTCACTTGTATATCAACTCTTCATTTCTGTGTTTCTTGGTTTCTCTTTTTTAATTTCCAATTTTATATTCCTAACTATTGTTTGCTGACATGTTTTATCTTTAGTTATACTAGTTTAGGGTGCCTTAGTTACCCAATATTGATGTTAGGTTGTCATTTTGAAGTATTTCCGATTTTCTGTGCTCTGTGCATGTTGCTCCAAGAGTCATAAGTTCTCCTAGTAGAATTTTATATTTCTCTTATGATCACTATTCTATTATACCAATATTGAAATTGCCTAATTGGGTGCATAACAATTGTAGAAACTGACAATCTCTATTGAGTTTTCTAGACCTATTTTTTTCTGCATATGTGTGCCTGGCCATGGAATAAACAGGGAAATCTTATGTGGGTGTAAAGATGTTGGAGCTCTTATTGACGAAAATTCTTTGCCTCCTCGTCCTATACTTGTCATGACTTATAACTCCTCACATAATTCTTTAAAGGGTGCTAGCTCATTGGAAGAGCACCTGCCATGCAGGAGGTTGGTGGTTCGATTCCACGTACCCTAACGTGAATTATTCAATGATATTGTTGATTTTTTTAATTAAATTTTTTATATTGATTTATTTTAATGGTGAGATATTTTTTTGGATTCATTGTTTTATATTGTCTGTACGGAGACAATATATAATATTAAAGACATTGTCTCCATAAAGACAATATGTCTTTAATTCCAACTATTGTCTTTGGAGAGACAAAAATGAAATTGTCTCAAGTTAAGACGATTTACCCAGAAATTCTCTTAAAACCCCCTGTTGTGTTGTAGTGCAACTATTGTCTCTAGAGAGACAAAAATGATTGTGTTATATATTCTCTTTATAGAGACAATATTTTAAGACAATTTAATTTGAGACACCCACTTAAAGACAATATTTAAGACAATACACAAGTTTTCTTTTGTCTCAAATTAAAACAATTTACCGAAAATTTGTCTTAATATTGTCTTAAAACCCCCCTTTATGTTGTAGTGATAAATAGATACTGGACCCATTTTTATTTAAATTATGTTCGTGAACTATAAATAAAGTCAACATCATAAAAATCCGTGAATCCCAAGGCACAAAACATAAACAAGAAAAGTCACAACCTAAAAAAGTTAGAATACGCTTCTATGAACAAACTATGTTCTTGAAATCACCCCAGTTTTGCAAACTACGCTAATCAAATGATTAAAATGAAAGATCATTCCATATCACAAATAAAAAGCAATTGCTACCCTCACTGTTAACAAAAAAGAGCTTTACAACTTTGTTCAGTCAACTCGTCCGTACTGTTGTACAATTTCTGCGAAACTTTCGGTGGAACTTATTAGAATGCCGCTGTCTCTTTGTTAGAAGTCTCGGAGGTTTTATTCTTAAATTTGTGGATCTAAGCTTGAGTCATGAACCTTTCATAATTCAAGGAATTTTTCAAAGTGCCCCTGGAGAACACAGTTCAAACAACAAAAAAGTTAAAAGTCCAACCAATCAGTCATAAAATAATTTAAAAATAATTAATTTTATACAAAGTCATAATTTTGCCAAAATGTTTTGATTTAATGGTGAAGAGTGTGCTATGAAGATACTTAGTGATAAAAACATCACCAGTTCAGATGCTTGCAAAAACAAAAAAAATCAAAATCTAACCATGATAAAGATGAGTGTAACCCAAAACCCACGTTACTAAACCAACAAATCTTGCCATTTAATTTTTATATATAAATAAAATTGTAGTTTAATTTTTATATATAAATAAATAGTCTTAAATTAGATAAAAGTGGCTTGTGTAATTAAAATTATTAAAATTTATTATTTTATCTATTAAAAAAAACATAAAACAGAATGCCATTTTACATCCAACATATTATATAAAGCACGAGTTCTTGCATACTGCTAAATGGATATACACAAATAATTAATACGCGCAAAGGGAATCTGACCCAATGGAAATAAAAAATTTCAAGAAATTCTTTAGAGCACTCCAGGGCATGTGATATACGTCCAAGATACCAACTGACTTGATGGGATGATTGCCGTGGAATTCACAACCTACCTTATGTTATGATACATGTGCCATTTACTTTTTAAAATGGGTGTTAATTTATTTATGTGTTAATGAAAATGATAAAGAATATATAATTGTTAAAAGTTGCTTGGTGGTTAAGTTTGTATAAAGTGATTGAATTATATTATTATAATGTAAAAAAAAACTTTTAAAATAAAATGTATTGAAAATGATAAAGGATATATAATTGTTAAAAGTTGTTTAGTGGTTAAGTTTGTATAAAGTGATTGAATTATATTATTGTAATGTTAAAATATTTTAAAATAAAAAGTATTTATAATGTTTATATATAAGAAATTATATATAATGTGTATTTGTCTAAGAGATATTATCACACAAGCCCAAGGAATTTTATGAGTTTAAAATGGGTTTTGTGACATATGAGAACAAGTTTCTGGGGTTGTTGAGGTATATGCCTTACTTCAAGGATGAGAAGATAAAGGACCAAAGGTTCATTAGTAGATTGTCTTTAGCATTTAATAATTGGATTGAGTATGATGAGCCTCGGTCATTGGAGGAAGTTATCGAGAAGCTGAAGAAGTGTTAAGCGCAAGTCTGAGCCTAAGAGGGATTGGAAAGGTAATGAGAAGACTAAAGGAAAGTAAGATAATAAGTGAGGAAGACCTCGGAATGCAGGTGAGAAGGAGAACCTAGCACATTATAAGAAATTCAATGCAATTGACAAGGAACATGAATTTCAACTTGAGGAGCAGAATAAGGATAATGACGGGAAACCTTTGAGGTGTTGGACATGTGGTGAGAGCATCGCCAAAGTGACTGTCCATTGCACCAAGGTGGAAGACCTAAAATTTACAGTGTTCAAGAGCCACAAACAATTGGGGATATAGGGCAGAGAATGACTCAGATTTATGTAGCACTCAATAATAGGAAGGCTTATCATCTGGCATCCATTATCGAGATGGAAGGCAAGATTTGTGTCAATTTGTTTCCATTTTGATTGACCCTGGAGATAATTATAGTTATATATGTTGGCATTATGATGCATGTGTTGTCCTTGATGGAAACCCACTTGTAACAAGTTCACAAATCAGTTTAGAGGTGACATAGTGATGGAACAGAATGCCAGAATGATGGGACTGAGGTTTGCGGGTCAGAATCAGAAGCTTATTAAAGGTAAAGATCTAAAGATCTATACACGGGTTCATCAAGGGAAAGTTATGTATACACGCGGAAACAAAGAAACAAAGCCGTGTGTGTGTTAGCACACTAATTTAATAATACTAGGGGACTTTACCATGGTATTAGCCCACAATATTGAGCGCATTAACAGTTATTTGATTCTGTCCAAGAATATCATTGGCACTTGTGTGGTTTTGGCTCATGGTATTAGCTAAGGATGAAACTATATAAGGAGGTGAAAATCAAAGTGCTAAGTGTGCATGAGTAAGGATAATGAATGCATATTTAAATATGAAGTATATATTTGTATGGTATGGGCTATAGTTGATTGATAGATCTAAAATAAATATGCACTCATGAATACAATGATGGATCAGGATCTCTAGACCTGAAATGACTATGTATTTGCATGATCTGGTTATGAGTTGTTTAGATCTATGGTCTAGCGCATGTTTGCTGCAGTGAAGGGTATGATATGAGTAAGTTTGAAGTTCTGAAGTATTGTGCAGTCCTGAATTATTTACATATCTATACACGGGTTTGACACGAGGAAGGCGCGTATACACATGAGTTTGGTTCTATAGATTAAATTATATGTTCAGTAATATGTTGAGATTTATAAGCGAGTTGGTTTTGGGATAAGCGCGTACATACACAAGTAAGTCTACTGGAAGATGTGTATGCAAGCCATGGTTTTGTTGAAGAATGCTGAAGAAAATGTTTGATAAGTTGTGTTGTGTTTCTGTTGTCTATCAATGATGTCTTCATGGGTTTATTAACAATGCCTGAAGTAGAAATGTTTGAATGATCAAGTTGAAATTAGTTGCATGTTGATTGGTTAGAAAGGATACTTGATATTGACTATATGAGGTTTTAGAGATCTATAATGTAACATAATACTTCAAAATGTCTCCTTACAATTACGTGTCTGCTTCAGATTAACAATTTCAAAAACTTGGTATATTGATAACTGTATGCACGTTGTTCTACATAAAAGCGCATATAAATGTGGGTTGCCTTAAGTGAAGTAGCATATACATTTTGTTTTATGAATGATCAAGGTTGCAATTGATTCAGTAGTCTGTGTTCAGTTATGATGTTCTAGTTACAATGATCTCACGATTATGTATGAATTTAGTTGGTGATTAGTTAAGTGACCCACTTTAGTGATTGGTTCAGTATTCGAGTGATTGGTGAGTGTTTGGTTCAGTGGTTGGTGATTCAGTGAATGATTTGGTATAGTTATATGTTTTAGTTTGATGTATGGTATTTGGCTTAAATGCGTGTAGTGGGTCCACTCTGAAAATATGATGAAAAGAGACCTACAAGATGTGATTTATTGATGTTGGTGGATCTAGTGTGAAAATTTATGAAACATGGTCCACGGTGGTGCTGAGGGTTGGAGCCTTTAGTGAGGAAGTTGAAGCTTCCTACCAATAGGAATTGGTGATCATATCAAGGGGTTTTAGCTCCCTTCCAGTAGTGGCTGGTAAATGAGAGTAGGGGGTCGAAGCTCCCTTCCAGTGGTGGCTAGTAAACAAGTTCAAAGGGTTGGAGCTCCCTTCCAGTAGCAGCTGTAGAATGAGTGAAGGTATCATCCTTCTACATGTGGGTGCCTGCGTGCTAGTATGAGTCTGCACCAGTACAATATTGTAAGAAATTTTCTATGTAATAAATATTGAACACAAAGACGACAAAAATGGTGGTTTTCTCCCACATTGAGTTTCCACCTTAAATCCCATTTTTCATGTTTTTTTTTATGTATGATGATTTATTATGTTCTTACTGCACATGTTTACTAAAGATTTATCTGAATTATAAGTTCACTAGGCATGCGCTAGTTTCCTGAATGAAAATCATGTACATACGCTAGTTGGCTCAACCACAATTGTGTATAAAATTCTATAAAGAAAAGTAAAAGTCCTTGTTAGTTTTAAATATTGATTCACAACCCCCCCCCCCCCCCCCCTCTCTCAGTATTTTTCCCAACAATTGGTATCAGAGAAGGTCCTTGAGAAGAAGCTTGATCACTTGAAGGATATCTGTCACAATGGGAAGGAAGAAAAAGAAAAAGGTTACTCAAAGGAAGAATACAACTCAAAAAACTTGTGCAACAATAAATGAAGAACATGAAATAGGTACTGATTTTTGTCCTTATGATCCACTTCCTTGTTCATGCAATATTGAAGATAGTGAATATGAAAGTGAAAGTAATGTTATGGAGGTTGAGGTAAACACTTTAAAAGGTAGATTAGAAGAAAATGATAAACACTTGATATTTCAAGATAGCACTAAGATTCTGGATAATATTCTTAGTATTCAAAGGTCTCATTTTTAACGAAACTATTAAACAAGATTCTAGCTCACAAGACAATGCAAAATATTCAAAGAATATCAATGCAAATCTTGAAGTGTTTAAAGAGACAAAAGGTCAACCGACAATCATGAATCCTCAAAGGAAATATTTCGCACCTAACTATATAACTATAAATCTATTCTCTCCTCTGATCAATAATGTTGAATGGTTTATATTTCATAATTATGAACATGTTGCAGCCAATTGCAGAAGAAGATTCTTTCGGGTTCAGAAAAATAGAGACTATAAAGAAGGACCATGAGCTCCCAAGTACCGAGGTTTCTTTAAGGGTATTGTTTTTCATGAAATAAATTTGGACATAAATTTGTTTATTGCAATAGAAGGAACATGAGGCAAACTTATTATGATTCCTCTGATCCCTTTTCTGGTCACATAAGATGTTATTCATGTAACAAGATTGGGCATGTAGAAAAAGAATGTAGGAATAGATCAACGAATCACCAAATACAACATGGAAGACAAATAGATGATATCATAAGACCGAAGAAAGATGGATCCACCAACATTCATGTTAACAAGCATAAAGAAGAAGAGATAAGATGTGGTCTTTCTCTCTGTGCATTTAAAAATGAGGATGAATGGTACATCGGAAATGAATGTTCTCATCACATGAATAGTGATAAGAGTAAGATGGAGTCTCTCAAGAAAAATCAATATGATGTGTTTATTCTTTCAAATGATGCTCCAACGAAAGTTTTGAGAAAAGGTAGAGCCATAATTAACAAAAATGGAAAGGAAGTTTATACTTTATTAGTTCAAGGCCTAAAAGAAAAAATATTGAGTGTAGGCCAGATGACAGATAAAAGAAATGTAATTGTGTTCAAATCAACCAAATGAAAGGTCATGGAGAGGTCATATTAAGGGGATCCAGAAACACTGATAAATTATATGTGTTTAAAGATATGACCTCTCACGGATATAGGGAGGATTGAGACTCAGACTAGAAGAAGACAATTCCCACTGCAGTTCATCATTATTGAAAGAAAATTTTTATAAGTAACTACAATATATGAAGATTGGTTTGTAAATGTTAGTTGTTTATATTTCTTATAGTGCATCTGATGTGACAACAGAAGACAGGTATAGATTGTACAAGCTCAGGTGGAGTTGAAGCTGTGAAATTTTCATTATTTCACTTTATGTACGCGAGTTTCATGGACTAAAGCCGAGTATATACACGTGTTCCTTTGCATACAATCACGTATGTTTTTCTATAATAGAAAAATAGTGAGATAGAGTCAAGGACAAACTATGATATGCTTCTGACAGTTATTATTTAATTTCCTTGGTCTAATGATGGGTATTATATGCTGATATGGTATTGAGTTACAATTTTCACATTGACTATTATATAATTTATGGATATACTTTGATGAATGAGTTAATGTGGTCAGGCTTGAAAATGAATAGGTAGCACAGGTTCAGGGGGGGCATTAGCCTTATTTCTAATGATGCATTGTTGGAATTGTGTTTTCTTAGTCTTTAATACTTTTGATTCTCATGTAGCAATTTGAATGACGTTATACTGTTGTCATGATACATGGATTTCTTATGATGAGATTATGGATGAGCTCTAATAATATTTTGTATAAGATTACCTATATCTGCACACATGGATTTCATGCATAACTAATGATTCAGCCATGAGGAAAGAACATGTAGATCTTATTGTTGATGACTATTGTCGTGAATGATAGTGATTATGCAAATGGAATAAATATAAAACATGAAGACCTTTGTGATAAGAGATCACAAGGATGATTGGTTGATACATATTGATTATTAATAAAGTGGTTATCGTATGATGACTGTTCCTGCACATTGGGGCAAGAATATGATATTGCTGCAAGGATCATGAAGACATGGTTATTGAATGCTTATGTTACAACTGTTGGATGATGCTTGGAGACATGGCTACATTATATTTTCTTACAGATTGGTTCTCACATATGTTGCTAATATGATATGATGCTTCAGTGCTCTATATTATTTCATGACGATATTCTTGGTTCCCACATATGTTTCCTTGATGAACATGGTTTGGGGTTATTCCTACAAAGGGAAAAAGATCTTATTCGATATATGATGGTTGTGGATCATGGTCTTGAACTCTCACTATTGAGGTATTTTGGTCTTGGTTATAAATGTCATATCTGTAATTTGATGTAAATGTCATGTAAAGGCCAATGATGTAATCCTTGTTATATTCTGCCATGTATGGACTTTTGAGGTCATGTCAAATATGTAATCCCACTTGTTTGGGTGGTTTTGTCAAATATGTAATTCCACATGGTTGGGTGGTTGAGTCAAATATTTAACCCCACTTAATTGGGTGATTGATGTAAGTATGAGTCCTTGGTGATAGGAAAGGTCATACTCAGTTGAGTTAAAGAGTCATGTACTTCTTGAAAATCTTTTTGAAGATTCATCATGTGCTCAGGGGGTCATGGTCAGTATAGTGCAGATCACATCTATAGAGCTCTTGTATCTACAAGGAAAGAGAAACCTTGTTTCAACATTGGTATGCCCTTAACTCGTGATGTCAAAGGGGGAGAGTAACTTGATGTTTGAATAATTATTATATTGATGTGTCTAGCAGGTATGTGTTGATCAAACACCAACATGGTTTCCATCAAGTCCAAATGGGAATATTTTTGGAATTATGATGCATGTGTTGTCCTTGATGGAAACCCACTTGTAGCAGAGTTTACAGATAAGTTTAGAGGTGACAGAGTGATGGAACAGAATGATTGAATCATGGGACAAAGGTTTGCAAGTCAGAATTGGAAGCTTATTAAAGGTAAATATTTGAAAATCTATACGTGATTTCGTCAAGGCAAAGTTGTGTATACATGTGGGTACAAAGAAACAAAGTGGTGTATGTGTTGGAGCACTAATTTAATAATACCAGGGGTCTTTACCATAGTATTATCCCACAATATTGAGCGCAGTAATGGTTGTTTGATCCCGTCCAAGAATACCATCACACTTGTGTGGTTTTGGCTCATGGTACTAGCTAAGGCTCAAACTATATAAGGAGGTGAAAATCAAAGTGCTAAGTGTGCATGAGTAAGGATAATGAATGAATACTTCAATATGAACTATATATTTGTAGGGTATGGGCTATAGTTGATTGATAGATTTGAATAAAGATGCATTAATGAATACATTGATGGATCAGGATATCTAGACCTAAAATGACTATGTATTTGCATGATATGTCTATGAGTTGTTTAGATCTATGGTCTGGCACATGTTTGTTGTAGTGAAGGGTATGATCTGATTAAGTTTGAAGTTATGAAGTGTTATCATTGGAAAATAAGAACGCAAAGGTGACATTATTTAATGTCAGGCAGAAGGATTCACAGGGCTCAAATACATTAGAGAATCTAAAATTATTTAAAAATCTCTAAGGTCTGAAAGGAAAAATCAAGTTTCGCACAGGAAGAACCTGTCAAATGCGCCTTTGCACACTTTTTACTCAAAAATGCGTGCAATCCTGGGAGTGGCATAAGTCACTTTCCGAGACCACAAGGCACACTCCAGGGCATTGATTCCACTCTTGAGGCTGCCTAACGACATCTGCCCAAGCCTCCTTAGGACCTCAAGGGAGAACACAATGGAATCACCCTTCTCTCTTGGGTCACTATCCACAATGTACCAAGAGAGGGAAGGAGGATTTGAATTCTCCTATAAAAGGCCACCAAGGGATGAAAAACAGGAGATCACATTGTTATGTTGGCCAGAATTTCCCCAAGCAATACCAGCAGTGTGTGAGCCAGAGCAGAGATACAGGGAACTCAGTTGTTGGCCATCCAACAACTCCAGTCTACCATAGTAGAGAGAGGGAGACTTTCCAACAAGGCATCTCTGAAGTAAAGACAACCTTGCATCAGGACTTGGAAACCCTAGTTCTAAGGGCCCCTTGGCAAGTGGGTTAAAGTTTCATCCTCATTTCCTACCAACAATTAATAAGAGGGGACATAAGTGTTGTTGTTTGTATTATTGGAGTTGTTTGACTGTATTTAGAGCTTTTGTGTTATTTTTTTTAGTTTTAGTTTAGTTTTTATGTTTGAATATGCATTCTATTTCTCTATCTAGTATGTTTATGTTTTAGCATGTTCCACTAACTTGCTTGACTCCAGCTATTTTCTTCTTGTGACCAATAAATTTAAGAGGAAAAAACCACCTCTCTTAAGTAATTTTGATTCCTCACATTTGTTCACCAAACACACCAACACAGGATTGACGACTCCACTAAATTTTATTACCAAGTTTATGTGGTTGTGCCTTTTTGCAGAGACCTCCATCTTTGCTGTGGAGTTGGGCTGGAATTTCCCCCTTGCTCTCCTTCATTTCCTGGTTCATCCTTAGTGACAAAATAAAGAAAAAGAGCTCCCAAAAATTAATTTTTAGTAAAATTGCGCACATTCCTCATAGACAGACGCACCCGAGAGTGCACGTTCATAGGTGACCTGTGCGCAGAAATTGCGCCTGTTTCAGCGTTTTGCGCGCAAAAACCAGAAGTGGAATTTTCTCGAATATTTCCATCTTTTCCTACTTGTAAAAGTGACTGGAAGCCCATAATACAATTGCCAGCATTGGTTGGGGTTCCCCACAATTTTCTAAAGCTCACTCTTAGATGCTTTTAGTAGTCTACGTGTTAGTTTTATTTTAAGTTGATTTTTGCAAAGTTAACACATAGATTAAGTAGGAGGAAAATTAACTTGCATTCCAAAATAATTTATGTTCTGCAAATTTAGCTACCAAAACACCTATATAATTAGCCAAAGTAGGTGGCGCAAGTCTACGCATGCTTAGCTAGTTCTTTTTCTGGTGTAAAAGTAATTATTTTAGTTCAATTTTTGCACTAGGATTTCGAGAGCAGGATCGAATTGTCGATAGAAGAGAGAGTAATATCTATTGCCTTTGCACCCTCTGGTAATCCTAGGAAATCATATGAACACTCGCTATTCACAACTCACGATCTCCCTATAGTTGATCACATAGATTAACTAGGAAAAATTGAAAGCGGCCCATATCCACACATGTTTTTCTTTTGAGCAAGGAACAATAGAACATAGTTTAAATAGAGGATTTTTAAAAGGATCATCACATATCCACACGTTCAAGCTATGTGTTTGTTCACTTTTTTCTCACGCACATCCACACACTAAATAAAGTAAAGATGCCTAAAACTAACTTAACAAAACTCACTAAATTCTCCCCACAGGGGCCACAAAAGAATTTATAGTCTAAGTTAGGACCAAGGGGGTAGGCATCCAATAAGCCACCTTGGTCATTATTCATCTTCAAAAATAGAATTTGATTGTTTAGGAAGTTTTCAAATCCACCTATCAGCCCACAGAAAAGAAAACCCAAGTGCGACAGAGACCCGATTCAAAGGGGGTTAGGCTTAGGCGTAGTGCGTGCAGTATTAGTTGGGGCTACCTGACCCGACTGATACTCAGTACTGTTAGTTGAACTACCAAGAAGCCTAAGACTTGAACACTCACGTGGTACTGTGGTGCTTAATGGACAAAATTAGGGCATCCTTTCCCTATAGGTGACAGTGCAGGCAAGCACTAGATTCTCTACCCTTACCTTGGTGGATTTTCTTCGATTGACTGGGGGCATTGCCAACTCATTTGGGACGTTGGGCCAGAATTCGTAAGATATATTCTCAAGGCCTAGTTACATTTGAGCATGTGAGGATGATTAGGTCTTCTAGGATTTGAGTATCATACGCAAACAACAAAAACTATAATTTTTGATTGACTGATCACATAGGATTAATCTAAAGGGAACATTTATTTTATTTTCTCTTTTCTTTTGTATGCAATCAGGGTTTTTCTTTAATTATAATATTTATTCTCTCATATATTGGAAAATCCATACCTAGACGACGCTAGAATAGGCCCAATGCAACCTTGTCGATCTAGACGTCTTTTGGACCTCCCCCATTACCGAGAGGGGTTCCGGGTCTTTCCCCATTCAAGCATCAAAGACAGAACACTGCCAAACTTGTTGGGGTACCTCTAGTTGGGAACCCTAGTCGGTCTCCCAAAGCCACACCAATGAACACCCCCATAGGGTTACCACACACCAATCCTCCCACAACCCCTAGCAGGCATAGGAGTGATACCCATTTGGGAAGCCAGTTGAACTCACAATAGGGTACGTCACAGAAAAGCCCTATCCCTAACCAAAATATCGTTTTTTCACAAGTCGCAATGGCTACAACCTCGTAGTCACATTTTCTAGCTTCGTTAAATCTACCATATTTAACCAAATTGACAAACGACCCCATTGCACACAACCCCATATGGCCTCCCATGCCCACGAAGCTCCCTTCGGACATTCCAAAATTTGAAGGGAAGAAAGTGTAAGACCCAGGAATTCATGTTATGACTTTCCACCTATGGTGTTCATCGAACAACATCATAGATGACACTATTCAACTAAGATTTTTTCAATGAACTCTAACCGTGGAGTGGCAGTGAAATTGTATCTTGAGCAACCCTCTGCCACACATGGAACCTTTAGCGCCCTCGCCACTATGTTCCTGACCTATTTTTAGTTACCCATCCACCATGATTTCAGAATGGAATTAGTGACCCACTTTAGGCAAACCTCCACTATCCATATCTCAGAACATCTCCAAGAATGGCAGTGACTTCGTAGTTTGTGAAAAGTCAAACTCAACAATCGAGTTCTGTTAGACTTGTTCCTAAAAACTCTCACTGCAGAGATTTCGAAGGATGTGGCACAAAAAGTTACCATATCCGAAGAGGACACCATATATAAGGCCCAATAGCTCGAGTTGATATATACGTAGTCAGGGTATATTTACAATATCTTGTCGAATGCCACGTGCTTGCAAGCTTACAAAGTATTGCCAGGAACGTCGAAATCTATAGACGGTTTAATTGGGTCATTGACTCAAATTCAACCAAGCAGTAGTGTTAAATACCGTGGTTACACGTATAATTCTACCCAGAACATACCACAACCCGGATACCAAATTCATCACATGCCTCCGCAAAATTTGACCAGTAGGGCATCGTCGTATCACCATTAGCAGGGAGGAACCTATCCTGTGGGTTAGGGGACCCAATACGTAGATAAACATGCTAACGGAAGAAAAAACCATTTATAAACCAAGGACCACATTATGCTCAATCCCCAACACAAGACCCGCCCATGCAGAATAATGCACAGGTGAACTTTGTGCAACCTTCCCAAAACTAACTGCGCCAACCATATAACCAGGAGAATCCAAATTATCCTCCTAACGCGGTTAAGAAAAAAGGAAAAAACAAGCCTAAAGGAAATCCTGGACAGGGGGGCAATAATCAACAATGCCCTCCATGATCTCAGGCTGGAGGAAACTCCAAATGAAATCAAAACCAGGAGCCAAGAAATTCTTAGAGGTAGAACAAAAGGCCAATTCTTAGAGAAAACCACTCTTGTTCGATCTGTGGTGAGTACGACCATTATAGTCACTGCTGTCCCGACCTCCTTGAGCTGAAGAAGCTACAGAGTAACCATGGACAGGGGAGATCCTCCCAGCAGACAAAGTCATGTAGGATCCTTTCCCCCATCAAGGGACAGTTAGCACGCATCACAAAACTCCTGATGACTCCCAAAAAAACAGTCAGGAAATATACATTACTAGGGAGGAAATGTTTTTTCAGACATGAAATCAAAATTACGACACCCCACCAGACACCAACGTGTGAGGGGCTAGTACCAATGCACCAACAACACCTTTGAACATATCAAATATGACTATTGAACCTTTGCCAAACATGGCTAAGGGACCAACCAGGAGAGCAGGAGACTATTCCAAATCAACCCATAACTATAGCATTGTGGATGATCTAGCACATTCTCGTACCGCTATGTCAGCTTTGGGAGTAGTACAGTCATGCCCAAAGCAACAAAAAGCCTTACTTTATGCATTAAGCACCTTTCAGATACCAGTGTCTGTCCAAAACATTACCATTCACTGATGTATCATTGACGAGGGTGCATCCACATGCATCATGTCAAAGAACGTTTGGCAAAAGTTAGGGTCTCCCGAACTAAAGCCATCAAACATCATGCTTAGAGCATATGATGATCACCCTTCAGCCCTCGTCGGTCTCTACCCATTAGGGGAATTTTGAGGTCTAAAATGGGCCTCCTAAGGAAATTATAAAATAATAGTGGAAATAATAAAATAATATTTGATTACATCATTAAATTTTAGAGGGAAAAAAGAAAAAACTACTTTTTCAACTCATATTTTCAACTTATCTCCCAAATTTTTTACTCAACGTTCGAGCAGGAGCACTCATTGGATGAAAAATTTAATTCATAATCCAAGGAGTACCCATGTTTCATAATTTCGATGGGTCCTGCTACATGAAAAATGTGATTTCAATCACGTTTTTTATGTATTTATCATTTTTTCATGTAGTAGGGTCCATCGAAAGTATGCAACATGGGTACTCCTTGGATGAGGAATTAAATTTTGCATCCAATGAGTACTTCTACTCGAAATGTGAGTAAAAAATTTGGGAGATAAGTTGAAAATATGAGTTGAAAAAGTAGTTTTATTATTTTATTATTTTTTAATATTTTTACTCTTTTACTTGAAAAATGGTGAATCATCCCCCATGGTTGACATTATCATCTTGAATCCTATTGATCCTTATAAAGCTTATTTTTTTTGTACATTTTTCTTAACAGGCCCATTTTAGACATCAAAATTCTCCTAATGAAAACGTCATAGTCTACTTAGCCAGAAAGACAGTCCTTATAGACATTGAAGTCTTGGATGCCTAGTTGGACTATAATATACTCCTTAGTCGGACTTATATGTATGCCATGTGAGCTATCACCTCCTCCATCTTTCGAACTATGATGTTCCCCCATGAGGACCGCATCGTTACTATTAACCAATTGATGCATAGCGAAAAGCCACCCCTAACAAGTACCAATGTCATTCTACCCTACATAGACACATCTGTGGACATGCTTTCACGGTACGAAGAATATGGCCCCGTCCAGTTCAAACTGTCATCCATCCTAGGATCATTCCTAGGAGATCCCCCTATTATACCTGAGTCATCACGTAATGTCACAAGGGCTCTAGTGTGCATGATGTGCAGATCAAGCACTGAAGCTAGTCAGGACACGACCACGAGCAGTAATGACACCAAGTCCTCAGCCACGACAACCTCTCTAGCCTACGATGCCTCCCAAACCCCTTTCCTCTACCCCCCAGGGGGTTTCGTATCCTGGTAGTTCTTGGCCACCGTGGTGTTACCAAACATATCTTTTGAGATACCAGTTTGGTACCTCATTTCCCCTATTAGGATGGGATCCACACACATCACTGCTACATGGTTAATGCCCCTCAGTCCCGGGGAGGCCCCACCCATTCAGGAAATTGTCGAAAACATCCCTGCAAAGGAAATTACCATTGCAAAACCGATGATGATGACTAAGAAAACTGAGAGAAGAGGAAAGAAGGTGGAGACTCCCACCATGCAACGAGAATCACCAGGTTGTGTCATATGTGACATAGTAAGACACCCTACCCAGATCTGCCTAGAGATGAACAAATTAAAATCGCTCCTTAGCTCTACGACAGATATCGCGACACAACGTTCCCGTAAAAAGGAAACTACCACCAAAAGTCAAGGAAAAGCATTGCATACAAATCACACATGCTCTATTTGCATTAATTATGGACACTATACCCATCATTTCCCAGAGATCCCGCGATATAAGGGCGCCTTACATGCCATCGAGCGGTCCTACCAAGAGGTCCCCTCCACCTGGTCATCTAGAGATGAACCTCGCACCATCCTTTACCTACAAGAGGAACGATAGTCGCCTGAAATATTCCTGTTCATATTTCCTCCTTCTGTAATATGCTGTATGTTTCGTAATGAACATGGTCACTTCATCGAAGAATGCGTAGCCTTGGAACTCCTCCATAGATGGTATCCTATACAGCACGTTTATTATGTTGGTTTGCAAGCAATGCAATTCACATGCCCTTTATGTGTCGATAACCACATTTTAGAAAGTTGCCTCTATATCCCTTGATTCCGCTTAGCACTGGCTAGTTTTCACTCAACCATAGTCTGCCTCTCTGAAGAAGATGGCACAGACTCAGAATTTATGAATAGCTCGACAACCCAAGAAGATGTGATGAGAAAATCCATCCTCTTCCTGTCAGCTGAAAAGCGACCAATGAAGGAACACTTAGTTACCCCCAACCACTCTCTTCAGCAAAGACCAACATGTGTGTTATGTAAAATGCCCAGTCATGTGATCACTGCCTGCCCTAACTTGGAAGCACTATGATGCTGGTACCATGTCACGCCACCAAATAAGCACGATGGGCACCACATATCTCGGCTATGTTTCCCAGTATGTCAAGGAAATCATTATGGATAGCGTTGTACCTATATCCCACATGTTCGTTCTCTAATTGATATGATTCATACATTAGAGAAGAAAGAAGACGATCTCCTAAAACGATATAGAAATTATATCACCCCGAGACTAGCAACCCCACACCCACATCGGTGTGATGGGAAAACTAGAACGACACACCAACCAAACATGACCCAAGTCTAGCCTAGGGCAACATGCAGACTATGTGACCTGATTCGCCACCGGGTCAATCAGTTCAAAGAAGTGAAGCACCTAGCAAACAATTTTCTCAAAGTATCTTCTATCCCACAGAAACTTCTCTCTAAACAAGAGAATATCACGCGTACTTATTGCCGAATGTTTTCACACTTTCATCATACAATTAAATGTGAGCATCTCCCCAAGCTAAGAGTGGCAAGAGCAACGTTAAGTCAACAGTCCACAAAAGAGCTAGACATACCCAAGACGATAGCATGGAAATGGAAGCAGAAGACCTCATTTTCTACCACAGATCCTTTCCAAGCTTCCACATCTGGGACGTATAGTAGTGTTGATTCCCACATAATCTAATCATTTGGCACAATGGTACCATGCACCATCTGCATTGGCCGTAACCATGAACCAGAGGCATGCTCACTAATGGAAACATTCAGGCACCACTGCACTAAGCACAATTTCCACCAACATGAAATTTACCATGCGAACGGGGGACCCAACCTTGCACTGATGCAAACTCCCATCACAAAGATTCTTCCCCCACCAAACACCGACAACACGATACACCACATATTATTTTTATCATCATATATTAGAAATAGGACTAAAGCTGCCCCCGCGTCCTAGGATTCCCACCTTATTCCTGTCGCAAAAAATCAGGGCTCCTTGCATTTTTGCATTGATTTTCGCGATATCTCGCATTTACAAGCCACCATCGAACTCATCAATGATACCCAGCCTCTAGAACAGTGTCTAGGCCAACTATATCTCATCGACGAAAGCTGACGATAGTCACTGCAACACAACAAGGCCCACAAGAAAAGGTTAAAAGAATCATTCGACTGCCACATCAACCGACGCTCATTCACTGAGGGAGAAATAGTCCTCTGCTCCGATGTCGCAAAATAAGCCCTAGGGCCAGGAAATTTTGAAACCTTGTGGAAAGGACCCTACATCATAAAACATTGCCTCCTCAAGGGGGCATACATCTTCACTGAACCAGATGGGACATGCCTCAGTTACCCCGTCAACGGCCTTTACCTCAAGAAATTATACCCATAAGTACAAATGAGGCCCTACCCTAGAGTCAACATGCACAAACCGAACCACTATAAATTTTTGACCAAAAGACTTGTTACAAAATGTGCTCGAGTGTCATAATGGATTACCAACCCGACCCTTAATTCAGATTTACCGATGTAGCATCACAATGGTCTCAAAGTTTTGCAGTAGTCGTCTGGGTCATCTATCACCCTAACTAATCACCACTCTGTACCAACGGTGTGTGCATTGGTTCAGAAATAAACAATCAGGTAGAATATGACGTCATTATCAGACTTATGTGTGACTCCCTCCACCAGGGCATACGCCATATACATATCTACCTTGATTCCCAGTTAGTAGTGTTGCAGTTAAACCAAAAATTTGAGACAAGAGATCCACATCTATTTATAAAATATTTGCGTGAAAAAAGATTCAGCAGAAAATTTGACTACATTACATTCACACATGTACCAAGGAGTCAAAACCAAATAGTTGATCGCATAGCTAACAATATTCTAAACTGGAATGCATCTCGGATATACCATCATACATAAAAAAAAAACATATAAATCATAGATATCCATCAGCATAACATAATCCATAAGCAAAAAATAGGGGTCACACCATGTAGAGCCGCAAAAATATCTCTCGCATATATATATCAATGTATGTTTTTGAGTACAAAAATAGTGTCTCTGACCCATCGGTTAGCCCAAAATATAAACACATATAAGTCATCAAAAAATATGGGAAGCATCCTCATAATGTTTGCTTTCCCTATGTACAAACAGACTCTAAGGTGGTGCTCCCCCAGGCGGGGCACTTGGACCCACTATCGCTCCTAGTACCACTACTAGAGCTGTCGTCAACATTGAGACCACCACCCTACGTAAAACTGGCCGATAGCCCCTCTCTCGAGCCATCAAGGTCTCCAGCCATACATCCTCGTGGTCATCCAAAAAGCCTTGATTAGGCATCCCCTGGGTCAAGAAATCCACTCGATCCCAGGAATCCTCTAGAACTGCCACCTGCTCGGTTAACTCAGCAACACGAGCCTCTGCCGCATCAACACGAGCTCGCTCAACAGAAATCTCGGTGGTAGCCGAGCTGCTACCCTCCCCTGAAGGGCCAACCTCACCACCCGCTGCTCCACTTAAAGGTCGGGTGTGAGATCCTCCCTACCCCACGAGAGCTCCTTGCGGTCAACGAATTGGCTGGTGCCCAACCAACTGAGCCACATGACAACCAACCTCGCCAACATCTGCAATAGTAACCAAGACTATGGCAGTGTCATCATAAATACACATATAAATATAAATACTCAAATAATGAAGAAAACAAAAAGGCATACCTGCTGAACCCCAAGCGTATCCAACAGGAAGACCCATGTCTGGATCCCCTCGGAAATCCATCCAGGCATAAGGGAAGGACAGGAACATCTGAGGGTTGGCCTCAAACCAAGCCTTCAAGGTGGTGTTCCAGTAACGCCCCACCCTACCCCCACCTCCTCGAGGAATCACAAGAGCCCACTTCCTCATACGAGGCTCTCGTTGCCCCCCAGCAGGCACCGCCACCACTAGTCTCAGCTGCACCACCCACTCATACATAATACTACATAAAATGTTGGCATAGGTAAAAAACTTCAATCCATCCCAAACCTTGTAAATTTTTTCTAACATCCCGTCATAACAAAAATGGGAAAAGTCAAAAAAATTCTCAGCCCTTAGCTGACGCAAGGCACCAACCTGCGAACTTGATGCTCGATGCGGAGTAGACGACCTTGCTAGTCACACAATGGCTACCAAAGCACACTGCTCAGACAAATTTGTCACTGTGGCAATAATTATTCACCCCTCCGTAAGGGGCGCCCCGCCACAATGATGCGCCCAAAACTGATCAAGATCCACCCTCCCAGAGGGAAGTGGATACTAAAGTGCCTCACCCTGAGGTGGCAGCCTGGTCACAAAGTAGATAATCGTCTCTGGATGGATAGTGAGGTCGCGCCCACGTAGCACCATCACATTACGCCACCTATTCCAACACTGGATTAGGTAGTGAAAAAGTCGATCTTGTGATCGAAGAAGGTCATTATCCATGAATTTCAAGAGATCTCATCATGCCAACTCTTGGCGCACCTGACCATCAGTAGCTAAAGAAGTGTGGAGCTTGGGCCAATATCGCTCCCTCTAACACATCCTGTCATCAAAACATAAGCACACCAACAACATAAAAATACCAAAATCAGACAAAATTTCCAGAATTTTTGGCAAAACTTCCTCAGCTCTTCGCGCACCTATCACTCAAACAAGCTTGAGGAGGGCACACCTGGTCCTCTCATAGGCACACAAAAGGTGGGGCAGTTCCCTGGTCGCCTGCACACTTAGGGAAAAACCTGGCTCAAGATCCGTACAAACTAGTATCGTACGGAACCTGACACTCCCAGACTAAAAAAATTAAAATACAGGATTCCATGGAGTTTACCTGGCCAAAAAATCGCTAATCCCAAGTGCTCGGGCTAACCGCAAAAGCAAGAGCTGCTCCGCAGAAGCCTCTGACCTCTCAATACTCAACAGATACAAATGAACTGAATAAGAGCCCTATTCACCTATATGCAGCCCTTTTTGGAAACTTTAGAGGACCATAACGAGATCTCATAAGGCCCAATCACCAGAACAAAATCAACACTGTGATAAGTGCTCCATAACACCCAATGGTGGTGTTAGCTACCAATAAATTATGTTATACCATGTGGTGGCTAGTCTTGTCTTTAAGCCTTCAAGAAATAGTTTCCTTTGAAAACTTATCATCTTTTGAAGTCTTATGATGATAATTACCCTTTGAGTTAATATTCACTGTTGTTTCACTATTAATCCTAAAGTACCTATTGTAAACTAAGAGAAATACTGCTTAAAAACACCATTTTCCATCATTTCAATTCTCCCTTTTCACCCCTATTTTCCTTTACAAATTTCCCCTTTCATCCTTTCATATTAACCTCCAAACCATTAAAACCCTCTTCTAAACCTTATATCTCCCATTTATTTGGTTTAAATCCATCCATTTTAACCTACTGAAACCTCATTTGGCCTTAAAAATCACTATTTTTGGGCCTAAAGTAGTCTTCTGAAATATAAAGGTTTTTAAGCCCCCAAGAGCTTATATCCTTCAGCCTTTTCTCTCATATGTCCTAGAGCCTGCAATCAGGCGCTTAGAACATAAAACCCCATGTAAAAACCCCTTTTCCTTTCTATTTTCCATTCCCGACATATAAATTTAAAAACAAATCTGGACCGTTGATCTCTGCAGATCAACGGCCATCTGGCCACCTTCTGGCCACCCATTCACCCGCTTGTATTCCTCCCACCTATTTTCCTTTTACATCCCCGCCGCTCGATCATTATATCTAACGGACGAGAATAAACTCGATCCTTGTGCTTTAACCCAACACTTTCCCGCTACGCGACAAAAAACAACGTCATCGTAGGCCCCATTACTTTTCCTGGCCATGCTTCTTATCACTCATCGCACTCATTCCACATCGTTGGATCTGGAGCCTCTGATCCAACAGTTGACGTTGAATGTCACAAAATTTTTGCGCCCAAAGTTTAATGCTAAAATTTTTTGCGAAATAGATGGTATTGAAAAGCCACATGTCGACCAATGTATCATATCGCATTGCTCTCAGGCAAAACTGCATACCCCCCAAATGCTACGCAAAAACCATTAAAGGTTTTCTCGAAACTGCTTCTTCTCAATTCATGCCCTAATTCAAATTTAAAACCCTGTTTCATTTTTTTCCATGGTTTTTGCTTCTTACACTGCTGCATCCATTCATCCTCACATCTCTGACTGCTTCCATAAAGCCTCCTAAGCTGTTATAAACCAAATTTCGCAAGATTTAAATAACGTTTGTTTGTTTTTATGCAGGTTTAATGAAGTTAAAGTTAAAAACCCTCCCGCAGCCATTATAGTGTTATGCGCCGAGGATGACGATCCTCATAGCCCTGAATACAAATTAAAGGGATCAGGGATTTAAATTTCATGGTTTGAAAATGTCGATAAGTCATGATCATCGGATTTTTGAAATTTTTTTTTTAGCAAAACCCCTGCGCACCTACAAACAAAAAACACAGTCAGAGTTAACTAAATGAAAGAGTATCAGTGTCAAAGATGAAGATCAGAGCATAATTGAAGGATTAAAGATGTTAATTAAAACTTTAAGGATCAAGGCATGAACTTTGGAATCAAAGGCGTATTCCAAAAATCAGATCCAGAAGACCTCGAATGCCACATTAGAGGGGCTAATTGAATCCCCAGCTACCAAAATTACCACCTGCAACCTCTCTGCCTCAAAGGAATACCCAGATCAAATATCAGTCTGAAACATTAAGGCCAAAGACAACTGAACATTTATTACAAGGAAAACAAATATCTTAAAACTATCAGTAAAGTTATTGTAAAGATAAGAAAGTGTCTTAAAGTCAATATTTTTACCCACTAAGCCTAAAAAATAGAAGCAGAGTAAATAAGACTGAGTTGTAATTCAATGTTTTCTTGCCTTATGCCTTGCATGGTTTTCAAGGCTAGGAATTGCATTTATTATCGAATTAATGATACTCAACCCTAGAACTCTTCCACCTCCTCATTTCTTCTATAAATACTTCTGAAGAAGATGAGAAGTTGTTGGTGGGTTGGTTGGTCACTAGTTGTAACACTGAAACTCTCTGAAATAATACATAGTATGTTTGAATTTGAGGAAGAAATTGAAATCTTGGAAGCTTGATGATGTTGTGACATGCTTGTTCTTGAGAAGGCTCTATCACTGGATCCCTGAGGTTGGTTGTTGGTGATGTATTCTGAATTGTCTGTTGTTTTTCCTGTTTTCATTATGTTTCATAAATTCTTACTACAGTAGGATGAGAATTTTGGGCTCAGTAATGACACCTGGAAGCACCTTAGACCTATTTATCCTTCACTATTTGATTTTTTCTTCTGCTAAGGAATTTTAGAGTCTTTAATCATTCTCTTGAACCCTTATGCTTGTTTATTTCTCTAATAGTTCAAATAGTTGGTTCCAACATGATTTATGGTTTTCCCTGCTTGCCTGCTGCCAGTTGAAAATTGTTTTTGAAGTCTCCCTTTGAACTACCATTGTTTATAGTTAGCCAAGGAGGTATGTTTTGATCATACCCTTTTGCCCTGCTTGAAAAATTGTTTTAAAGGCCTTTATAGTTGTGATCATAGATATTTTAGGTGTTCCCTCTTCAATGACGACAATTATCAGTGAATATTTCATGTTTTGTAATTCATTTTAAACAAATTCTTTGAGGAAATAGGGTGTTCCCTGAATCTTAGATTTCATTTTAAAATTTGTCTTGAAGTCATTATTTGCTTAAAGTGTGGTTTGTAGAATTCATGGTTATCCCTGTCTATCAAATACCTCTTTATTGTTCAAGTGATGTTTTTAAGTTCAGTTTGTTGAGAATTCAAGTTTTCTTTCCAAATCATTAATGTCCATCTCATTCACAAAACTAAAGGATCCTGGGGCCAAGTTAAATTTTCCCTTTGATATCCCATATCCATTGATGAGCTTGTCATAAACCTCTTCTTGAATCCATTTCCCAATGAAACTGACACTTCTTCTTTCTATTTATACTGTCTAGACCTTTCATGTTCTGCTATACCAATTCAACCAAACAAACAAATCAAACAAACACTTCCACTTAATAACTAGTCTAAAATCAATACTTAAAAGCAAACAAGACATATCTTTGCAAACAATTTGAGAGATCCCTCTCTGAGAACAGGAGGACTAGATCCTGGAAATATAAAGATTGGTTCTAATGTTGCCTTGTCTTTTGGTTGGCCAATCTATCAAAACATAGGACCCCAACATAATGGCGATCACGGCGGGACATTCTAAAAATAAACACACTTAAACATCCCTTAGAAGACCCACATGCCCTTAAATTGATACTATCTGAACACTAGGAATCTGTTATCCCACCTCATCACCAACATAATGGCGATCACGATGGGACCTATTGAGTATAGAGTTGCTTGAATACCTCTTAAAAATCTTTAGGCCCTTAATTTGACAAAGAACACCATGTGGACTTATCCCACCGCTCACACCAACATAATGGCGATCACGATGGGACTACTGAGTTCATAGTTGCCTAGCAAGCTCTTATAGACTCATTAGTGTTTCAAAAAACCATAGAAACTCAGAAAAAACCCAAAAATATTTCAGATTGGCTTCATAATAAACATGGTGGTGGAACCATAAAATAATTTTACCTTCACAAAAAGTTAAAAATTTTCCACCTGGCAACTCCACTGGCCTCCAGTAGGCCTATTACTTCACTATTCCTTGTAAACTCTCCTAAGAATGCATTGAGCAAACCCAATCATGCTGTTGGTGGACAGCAAAGTTCAAAATATTCCACCTAGCGACTCCACAATCCCAAAAGACCTAATGACTCCACTGGTAGAAGACTCTGAACTGGTTGAATAGACACAGTGACCCCTTTTTCTGATTTACAAAACATGGATTTAGATATAGACCCAGAAGCAAAACTACTGGTCATGGTGGAAAAAATTATGTACATACTTGATAACATGTTGGAAAGGCATGAGGTTGATACAGATGTTGATTATCCAGAGCAACCTATGTTTTTTCTGGATCAAATACAAACTCAACCACTGCAAGACATACACAACAAGAAAAATATGTATGATGAGCAAGATTACAAAGAAAACAATGAAGAAAGTTGTCAAGAAAATTCTGATAGCATCCCTTTATCTTGTATTGCACTATTAAGAGAACTTTACAACCAAAATGAAAATGTAAAAAGTGAGCACTGTTTTGAGGAGATAATAGGCCACCTAGGAAACACAAAATCTGAAATATAAGAAAAATCAGCACATCTAGGGACTCTCCCTCTATGTTATAACTCATTTCAAATTTTAAAAGGAGAGTGGCATCCTGACAATATAGTAGAAACAACTCATGAACCTTATATTCAAAGTGACTGCCATGAAAATCATGAGGATTTGTTTGAAACTAAGATAGATCAGGAAAAAGAAGAAAATCCTCAAAGTTTCCCTGCAAGCACAAGTAATGATTCCCTAGAAGAGGCTCAAGAAGACATCCAGCCTTAAATTCAGTCAATACAAGAGAAAGAGGACTGTTGTACTTCTGTCCAAAGAAAAATAAAAATTCCTAATCTTTTGATAGAGGAAGAAATTGATCGAATATTAAACAAAACAATTTTGCTCATCTACCTACTGAAACTTGTTGTCTCGAAGCAGAAAACAAACTTGTAGAACAACTCAAAGAAAAAGAAACTGATAACCCAATATGTTTGATTGGTGATATTTTCTATGCTAATGATTTTCCAATTTTTGATTAGTCTGATGATGATGATGAGCTTCAAGCAGAAAGTAATCATGCAGGGCAACCAACAGTTGATTGGTGTCATGAATTTCATTATCATCAGCTTGAAACCAACAATCAACAAAGCCAGTCCATCAAAGATATCTTTCACATAATGGGAAGTCAGCAGTCTATCAGTTGTAAATATGAGGTTGAGAATAAAGAGGAGTTTCTTAAGTAGGATGAATATAAGGAACCTTATCCTGAAAGGATTGAGGCAATAAAAGATACCCCTGCTCAAGAACATGATGATCTCTTCACAGAGTACAGTCCACTGAATCAGAGCATACCAGGACTACAAGAGGAAAATACTGCAATATATGATGATTCCTCGAGTTCAGATAATAATAAAGATGAGAAAGTTTTTATTTCTCAAGAGAATCTTAATCTTGATCCAGTGGAGGAAAAGGTAATCCTGGTTGAAACATATCTTCCAAAAATTCTCAACTAGGTATTATTTCAAGATCCCTATGCTCATTTTTTAAAGATATTTGAAGAAGGGATAAAGATTGTTAGGAGTAGTGTATTACCAAAAGCAAGAATATTTTTTAGCACAACTGCTAATAAACAAAAGGAATGGGAGTGGCCCTGTTTGTCTAGCCTGCCCAAAGAGATGAAGAAGGACCAATCATGGAATCATCTACTGGATTGGTTGTACTCGAAAAGAGATTTCATCAGCTAAACATGTAAATATTCCAAGTTAGATCAAGGTAGGTAGGAATGTAAATAAAGCTCAACTCTTGAGCATCTATTTAGTCTTTTTATTTATTTCTCTAAAGAAGAAAAATGAGAAAAATAAAAAAACAATAGAAAAGAGAAAAAGAGGGAAGATTGTGAAACAAGAAAGGTAAAGCCCCATACCAAAAAAGAGAGACAAAATATGAAAGTGTGCAAGCCTAAATGCAACTCCTAAAAACACACTTCTAGTTAGTCATACAGCCTAATCATGACTAATTAGCTTTTCAATTTACTACTGATAGGTTAGTGAATTAGATCAGCCAAACAACACAATCGTGGCTTATTAGTAAGGTAGATTAGGATAGAGGAAACAAAGGCTCAAACAAATTCAATATCTGAACCTATGAATCTCAAAAGAAGAATGGCTCTAATTAGATTAAATCTTGAGCCAAAGATAGAAAACAAACTGGTTCCAATATGCTCAAAACTTGAACCAAGAAAGAAAGAGGAAGCAGCTCATACCAAATCAAAACCAGAGCTGAAGAAATAATGAAGGATGTTTTAGTTTTTAGATCTTAAGCCTTCACAAATTTTGTTTTATTTTTCATAAAGACTATGTGCAGCTTGTTTTTATGCCATAGATCTGCAGCAAGTCAAATTGCTTAATCCTGGCTTGGCTGCTTTTAAATTTCTTGTTTTATAAATTAGAGAATAAAGGTCTGTCAGACAGTCTAATCATGACAGATAGTAGTTAGGTAGAGAAACTTATGAGTTTAATTGCTTAATATGAACTCATGGAGAAATAAGAGTAGAAATATATTAGTTTCCTATTTTCAAAAAGAATAAATGTTGATTAAGAGAGTTTTCTAGTCCAAATTCACTCTGAAAGAAGAAAAAAATGTTAGGATCATTAGGAATGGGTAGGTAGAGATGTTGTTTTGATAGAATTCCATGGTTTCAGATTGCTGCAGAGATTATCAAACCAAAGGAAGGTCAGCTAAAGGAAAGAAAGTTGTTGCCCAATGGATTAAGGCATTGGTTTACCGAAAAGCCAGAGATCAATAGCTGACGTTTTGTACGCTTAAAGAACCAGTTGTCCTCCCCAAGTGGTGCCACTGTTAGCCACCTATAAATTCTGTTATACCATGTGGTGGCTAGTCTTGTCTTTAAGCCTTCAAGAGATAGTTTCCTTTGAAAACTTATCATCTTTTGAAGTCTTATGATGATAATTACCCTTTGAGTTAATCTTCACTGCTGTTTCACTATTAATCCTAAAGTACCTGCTGTTAACTAAGAGAAAGACTGCTTAAAAACTCCATTTTCCATCATTTAAATTCTCCCTTTTCACCCCTATATTCCTTTACAAATTTCCCCTTTCATCCTTTAATATGAACCTCCAAACCATTAAAACGCTCTTCTAAACCTTATATATCTCATTTATTTGGTTCAAAACAATCCATTTTAACCTACCGAAACCTCATTTGGCCTTAAAAATCACTATTTTTGGGCCTAAAGCAGTCCTCCGAAATATAAAGGTTTTTAAGCCCCCAAGGGCTTATACCCTTCAACGTTTTCTCTCATATGTCCTAGAGCACACAATCGGGTTCTTAGAACATAAAACCCCATGTAAAAACCCCTTTTCCTTTCTATTTTCCATTCCCGACATATAAATTTAAAAACAAATCTGGACCGTTGATCTCTGCAGATCAACAACCATCTAGCCACCTTCCTTCTGCCCATTCACCCACCTGTATACCTCCCATCCATTTTCCTTTTACATCCTCGCCGCTCGATCATCAGATCTAACAGATGAGAATAAACCCAATCCTTGTGCTTTAAACCAACACTTTCCTGCTACGCAACAAAAAAAAATTTCATGGTAGGCCCCACTACTTTCCCCAGACATTCTTCTTATCCCTCATCGCGCTCATTCCACATCGTTGGATCTAGAGCCTCCGATCCAACGGTTGACGTTGAATGTCCCAAAATTTTTGTGCCCAAAGTTTAACGCTAGTTTTTTTTCAAAATAGGTGGTATTGAAAAGCCACGTGTCAACCGATGTATCGTATCACATTGCTCTCAGGAAAAACCGCCTACCCCCCAAATGCTACGCGAAAACCATTAATGGTTTTTTCGAAACTGCTTCTTCTAAATTCGCGCCCTAATTAAAATTTAAAACCTTGTTTCGTTTTTCGCCATGGTTTTTGCTCCTTACGCTGCTGCATCCATTCATCCTCACAGCTCTGACCACTTCCATAAACCCTCCTAAGTAGTTCTAAACCAAATTTCACAGCATTTAAATAACGTTTGTTTGTTTTTATGCAGGTTTAATGAAGTTAAAGTTAAAAACCCTCCCGCATCCATTACAGTGTTATGGGCCGAGGATGACGATCCTCATAGCCGTGAATACAAATTAAAGGGATCAGGGATTTAAATTTCACGGTTTGAAAATGTCGATAAGTCATGATCATCGGCTTTTTGAACAAATTCTTTAACAAAACCCCTACGCAGCTGCAAACAAAAAACATAGTCAGAGTTAATTAAATGAAAGAGTATCAGTGTCAAAGATGAAGATTAGAGCATAATTGAAGTATTAAAGATGTTAATTAAAGCTTAAAGGATCAAGGCATGAACTCTGGAATCAAAGGCATAATCCGTAAATCAGATCCGGAAGACCTCCAATGCCACATCAGAGGGGCTAATTGAATCCCCAGCTGCCAAAATTGCCACCTGCAACCTCTCTGCCTCAAAGGAATACCCAGATCAAATCTCAGTCCGGAACATTAAGGCCAAAGACAACTGAAAAATTATTACAAGCAAAACAAGTATCTTAAAATTTTCAGTAAAGTTATTGTAAAGATAAGAAAGTGTCTTAAAGTCAATATTTTTACCCACTAAGCCTAAAAAGCAGAAACAGAGTAAATAAGACTGAGCTGTAATTCAATGCTTTCCTGCCTTATGCCTTGCATGATTTTCAAGGCTAGGAGTTGCATTTAGTATACAATTAATGATACTCAACCCTAGAACTCTTCCACCTCCTCATTTATTCTATAAATACTTCTGAAGAAGATGAGAAGTTGTTGGTGGGTTGGTTGGTCACTAGTTGTAACACTGAAACTCTCTGAAATAATACATAGTCTGTTTGAAGTTGAGGAAGAAATTGAAGTCTTGGAAGCTTGATGATTTTGTGACATGATTGTTCTTGAGAAGGCTCTATCACTGGATCCCTGAGCTTGGTTGTTAGTGATGTATTCTGAATTGTCTGTTGTTTTTCCTGTTTTCATTATGTTTCATAAATTCTTACTACAGTAGGATGAAAAGTTTGGGCTAAGAAATGAGTCCTGGAAGCACCTTAGACCTGTTTAACCTTCATTGTTTGATGTTTTCTTCTGCTAAGGCATTTTAGAGTCTTTAATCATTCTCTTGAACCCTTATGCTTGTTTATTTCTCTAATAGTTCAAATAGTTGGTTCTAGCATGATTTATGGTTTTCCCTGCTTGCCTGTTGCCACTTGAAAACTGTTTTTTAAGTCTCCCTTTGAAGTACAATTGTTTATAGTTAGCCAAGGAGGTCTGTTTCGATCATACCCTTTGTCCATGCTTGAACAATTGTTTTAAAGGTATTTATAGTTGTGATCGTAGATATGTTAGGTGTTCCCTTTTCTATGACTGCAATTATCAGTGAATCTTTCATGTTTTCTAATTCCTTTGAAATAAATTCTTTCAGGAAATAGGGTTTTCCCTGAATCTTAGATTTCATTTTAAAAGTTGTCTTGAAGTCATTATTTTCGTAAAGTGTGGTTTGTAGAATTCATGGTTAGCCCTGTCTATCAAATACCTCTTTATTGTTCAAGTTATGTTTTTAAGTTCCCTTTGTTGAGAATTCAAGTTCTCTTTCCAAATCATTAATGTCCATCTCATTCACAAAAATAAAGGATCCTATGGCCAAGTTAGATTTGCCCTTTAATATCCCATATCCATTGATGAGCTTATCATAAACCTCTTCTTGACTCCATTGCCCAATGCAACTGACACTTGTTCTTTCTATTTATACTGCCTAGACCTTTCATATTCTGGTATACCAATTCAACCAAACAAATAAATCAAACAAACACTTGCACTTAATAACTAGTCTAAAATCAATACTTAAAAGCAAACAAGACATATCTTTGCAAACAATTTGAGAGATCCCTCTTTGAGAACAGGAGGACTAGATCCTGGAACTCTAAATATTGGTTCTGATGTTGCCTTGTCTTTTGGTTGGCCAATCTATCAAAACACAAGACCCCAACAGGTGGAGCCACACATTCGCACCCCCGAAAAATAATTTTTCAGTGCCGGAAGGTATGCCATCTCTCAACTTCCTTTTTAAAGCACGTGTCTTTCAATAATAGTTAGATAAAGAATATGCTTTCACTCGGGGTATTTTTTTTTGCAAGTAGTGTGAAAACCATCCACAGCTCCATCCACTGAAATTTTTAGAGCAAGTATCATTCTACCCCCAACATGATAGATTCCCATAAATAATCTACATATCCTAACATCATTTCTCCATCAGAAACTAACCATAGGTTCCAAACACCCGACCATGTTTATCATCACCTCACCTTGCACATGATAAGCATCCTCATTGGTCAATAGAGCCTCGTTTCCATGGCGCTCGTCACCCAAAGTAGACCATACATCACAACAAAAGTGACGCCATGACCATACCACTATAGTCTGGGAAGCACCTCATGCCCATTCACTCACCATGAATTGGGTCAAGTTTTATCATATGAAATAAAACCCCTTTCCCAGACAACCAGGTTGTGAAAATAGATCAAAAGTGAACTACCACACCACACATGTGGCCTACCATACCTCCATCAGCATAACCCATCTGCGATACTTTTTCATCCACTTCATCGACCTCACACATGAGACCAACCAATGGGGCCCCCACCCACAGCAAAACACCTTCCTCACATCATCAATAAGTGAACAATTTCATGTTTTGGGGCACCCATCTCTGTGTTTTGTACAAACCAAACCCTATTATTTTATTCTTTTGGTAAGTGTACAAAGACCACAAACGGCGCACTACATCCCCCATCGACCCATTTATTTTTTCCTCCCATGGCATCAGTCCCTTGTCACCCTTGGCCAAAGTATCAAACCCCCACACAAAAGCCACCATGACATTCATAACCAATTTATACACACCCTGGAAGTCCTACCGAATCCAGGGATTTCCCCATCAGAAATAGTTATGACTGCCGCCAAGCTGCTTCTTATACTCCAACCCTGGGCCACTGAATCCCCATCATTAGTTTTCAGTCACCCCTCGTCATCATGCCTATGTTAAACCCATCACATCTGGGATCCTGATCCTCCGTATCAGTGACCCCCTCGTTCAGTTGAGGCTTCCTTTTTGTCAACTTCAACACCTCTTTTCCAAAAAGGAAGCAGTACCTTGGATCGCCCCTCTCCATAAAAGGGACATCCTTGGATGGGCCCACAGATGTCATCAATCCTCCTGACATTCGACTACAACACAAGCCTTCATGTCAAGATGGTATCGTACCTTACAAATATTTCACTTTGATCAAATTCGTCGAAGACCCATGACTTTATAAGCGTCTCTGTCAACAATGCTTACACGGGAGTTCCCAGTCAGCGCCTATGCATACAATGCGGATTTATATTCCATACCAAGATTATGCATATGGGTAACTCTTTCCACCTATAGTCAAAGAAAAAATTCCCCTCACGGCATCAACAATCGTCATCATCAACCAACAGATCACTACCACACTAGTGACGCAGACAGAATCTATATCTGTCAAATAGATTTGTTTAACTATCCAAAGCATTATGAGCATGGGACATGTCTGCCTCGTAGAAATTTTTTATATATTGTATTATACCATTTCTTGTAGGGATCCCACATGACATAGTCGCTCTTCAACCCAGTGCAGGGTGTCTCCAACTCTAAGCTACATGCAGGTATCCCTCTCTCTCTACACACAACATACAGAAAAGAAACTATAATGTATTTTAGCTATACAGTTCTTCCTAGACCTCACACATTAGGGGGCAACTGTAATCACTGGAAAATCAGACAAGTAAAGGTGACATTATTTAATGTCAGGTAGAAGGATTCACAGGGTTGAAAGACATTAGATAATCTAAAATTATTTAAAAATCTCTAAGGTCTGAAAGAAAAAATCAAATTTCACATAGGAAGAACCAGTCAAATGCACCTTTGCGCGCAAAATTCTTCGATAAGCACACCTTTTCGCGCTTTTTACTCAAAAACGTGCACAATCCTAGGAGTGGCAGAAGTCACTTTCTAGGACCACAAGGCACACTCTAGGACATTGATTCCACACTTGAGGCCAGTTAAGGACAATCGCCCAAGCCTGCTTAGGACCTCAAGGGAGCACACAATGGAATAAATGTGGCACACAATGGAATCACCCTCCTCTCTCACTATCCACAATGTACCAAGAGAGGGAAGGAGGATTTGAATTCTCCTATAAAAGGCCACCAAGAGATGAACAACAGGAGAGCACATTGTTATGTTGTTTACAATTGCCCCAAGCAATACCAGTAGTGCGTGATCCGGAGAAGAGATAGAGGGGACTCAGTTGTTGGCCATCCAACAACTCCAGTCCACCATAGTAGAGAGAGGGTGACTTTGTGCCAAGGTAGCTTGGAAGTAAAGACATCCTTGCATTGGGACTTAGAACCCCTAGTTCTATGGGCCCCTTGGAAAGTGGGTTAAAGTTTCATCCTCATTTCCTACCAGCACTCAATGAGAGGGGGCGTAAGCACCACCATTTGGATTATTGAATTTGTTTGACTATATTTAGAGATTTTGTGTTATTTTTTTTAGTTTTAGTTTAGTTTTTATGTTTGAATATGCATGCTATTTCCAGATATAGTATGTTTATGTTTTAGCATGTTCCAATAACTTGCTTGACTCCATCTATTTTCTACCTGTGACCAATAATTGAAGAGGGAAAAACCACCTCTCTTAAGAAAGTGTGAATCCAAACACACCAACACATGAAGTATTGTGTAGTCCTGAATTATTTACAGATCTATACGTGGATTTGACATGAGGAAGGAACATATAAAAGCGATTTTTGTTCTGCATAGTAGTGTATAGGTTCAGTAATATGTTGAGATCTATATGTGAGTTGGTTTCAGGATAAGCACATACATACGCAAATAAGTCTACTGGAAGGTGTGTATGCAAGCCATGGTTTCAGTGAAGAATGCTGAAGAAAATTCCTGATTAGTTTTGCTATGTTTATGTTTGTGTCAATGATGTCTTCATGGGTTTAGTAACAATGTATGAAGTAGAACTATTTGAATTATGAATTTGAAACTACTTACATGTTGATTGGTTGAAAAGGATACTTGAAACTGACTGTATGGGGTTGTAGAGATTTGTAATGTAATAGAATACATTATTATGTCTCTATACAATTCTATGTCTGCTTCAGATTAACAATTTCCAGAACTTGGTATATTGATATTTATACACAAGTTGTTCTACATAAAAAGACGTATACACACGGGTTGCCTTATGTGAAGTAGCCTATAAAATATCCTGGGTTCAGTTCTAATATATTGGTTACAATGATCTCACTTTTATGTATGAATTTAGTTGGTGATTGGTTAAGTTATTGTTTTCTTTAGTGATTGGTTCAGTATTCGAGTGATTGGTGAGCACTTGGTTCAGTGGTTGATGATTCAATGAATGATTTGGTTTAGCTATATGTTTCAGTTTGATATATGGTATTGGGCTTAAATGATTGTAGTGGGTCGAGTCTGAAAATATGATTAAACGAGGCCTACAAGCTATGATGTATTGATGTCAATGGATCCATTGTGAAAATTTATGAAACATAGTTTGCGGTGGTGCTGACAGTTGGAGCCTTTAGTGAGGAAGTTGAATCTTCCTTCTAGTAGGAGCTGTTGCTCAGATTAGGGGGTTGTAGCTCCATTCCAGTAGTGGTTGGTAAACGAGAGAAGGGGGTCGAAGCTCCCTTCGAGTGGTGGCTGGTAAATGAGTTTAGGGGGTTGGAGCTCCCTTCCTGTGGTAGCTGGAGAACGAGTGAAGGTAGAATCCTTTTGCAGATGGGTGCTCATGTTTTGGTATGAGTCTACACCAGTAGAATATTGTAAGCAATTTTATATATAATAAATATTGAAGTCATAGATGAGAACAATGGTGGTTTTCTTCGACATCGGGTTTCCACCTTAAATCCTGGTGTTCTTGTTTAATGATTTATTCTATTCTTACTGCACATATTTACTGCTTACTAAATGTATGATGAATAATTAATGCACTGGTCTAAGTAATGTTACTGAAGATGCTTCTGAATTACAAGTTCATTGGGCATATGCTAGTTTCCCAAATGAAAGTCGTGTGCATACGATAGTTGGCTTAAGTAAAATCACGTATAGAATTCAACAAAGAAAAGTAAAATTACTTGTGAGTTTTAAATACTTATTCACCCCCCCCCCTCTATAAGTATTTTTCCCAAAAATATGAATCCTGACCTTGTGGATAAGTTTTTCTTGAATATAGAGGTGCACACAGAATCTTGGTTGGTGTAGCTGGCTATAGGGACCAAGAGAAGAGCTTACCATTGGGTGAGATTTTGTGAATTTGAGCTGAATGGTATTCCTACATGAACACATATAAATATGCTTCCTTTGGGATCATATAGTATACTTTTGGGCATGGATTAGTTCTTCATTCACAGGACTAAACTAGAGTATTATGATAAGGCTATCGAGTGCATGTTGGTGATGGGGAAAGAAGAGTCTTGCAGGGAAAGAAGAACCCATATCAGCGAGAATGGTTACAGCTATGCAGACAAATCGCAGTTGAAAAAAATTATGTTTATTGTTTTCATTTCATATTTACAGTGACAAAGGGAAGGACGTTGAGGATGAGGAAGTCCTGGAGAGGTATCATGTTTTGCAAAAATTTCAAGATATGTTTCATGCAGATATTTCACAGTTGCCTCCTCATAGATAGGTAGAATTTTATATTGAGTTAAGTTCGAGAGAAGTGACAATATCTAAAGCACATTACATGATGAGCAATCTAGATTTGGTGGAATTTAAGCTCTAGCTTAAGGAAATGCTTGATAAACGATACATAAGCACAAGTGTATCACCTTGGGGTGCACTAGTATTGTTTCTAGAGATTAAGGACAATACTATCAGATTGTGCATCGATTACTGGCAGTTGAATAAGGTGACTATTAATAATAGGTATAAGTTGTAATAGATTAATTATTTATTTAATTAGTTGAAGAGAGTTGCAGTATTATCAAATATTTATCTCAGATCGATATATCATTAGGCGCGCATCATAGAATAAGACATCTACAAGACTGCATTCCATACAAGGTATGTACATTGTAAGTTTTTTGTGCTTCCTCTTGGTCTTACCAATGCTCCATCCACTTTCATGTGTTTGATGAATAGTTTGTTGCATCCTTACATGGAAAAGTTTTTGATAGTGTTTATTGATGATATATTAACAAACTCCAAGAATGAGGAAGAGCATGTAGAGCACTTGGCAACAGTGTTGAGATTGTTGAGAAAGAATCAATTGTATGCCTAGCTTAGCAAGTGCAGTTTCTTTCAGTCTTAGATTCACTACTTGGGACATGTTGTTTCCAATAAAGGGATAGTTGTGGACTTGAAAAATAATAAAGCTATCATGGTGTGGCCTACTCCTAGTAAAGTGGATGATCTCAGATCATTCATGGGGTTATCATGTTATTACATGTAGTTCATCAAGAAATTCTCATAGAATGGATATATTATTACATATTTGCATAGAAAATTGAAGAATTTTGAATGGAATGAGGAGTGTGCAATTAGTTTTGAGAAGTTGCAGCATTTTCTCACAAATGCTATGATTTTGAATATTGTATATCTTGATAAGGAGTTTGTGATTTGTACATATGCATGCATGGAATGACCTGTTGGAGTATTGATGGAGGAAAGGAAGGTGGTATGCTCTAAGTAAAGGAATTTGAATGAGCATGAGAGGAACTATGTAACTCATGATATTGAGTTTGAATTTATCGTTCAAGCATTGAAGATGTGGAGACATTATCTTCTTTCTAGGAGGTTCATCTTGATAAGTGATCATAATGAGATAATGTACTTGTTTGACCAACCCAATCTGAATGTTAGACAAGCGAGATAGTTTGATACCCTCAGTGAGTTTTACATTAATATTAGATACATCAAGAGAAAGGAGAATAGGGTTGCAGATTCCCTTAGTAGGAGAGTGTGGGTGAATGATATTTCAGCTATGAGCACTTATGAGACAGGTTTACAGGACTGGGTCTTGCATCCAGGGAAACATGATGAGAGATATCAACAATTGAAGCAGAGATTACAGTAGCAGGGTGAAGGTGATAGGGATGAGAAGTGTCACCTCATACCAGATGGATTTTCTAGATTCTTGAACATTATTTATGTGTATAAAATATACCAACGGGATATAGTCCAATATTATAATTTATTAAAACAATATATTGAATCCTTACAGAAACAAAACACAATCACACAATCACATAAAAAATAAGAGAAATAGAAAATCAATTGCACAACACAAGATGTATCTGGGGAAAGAAACTACTCAAAACACCTATATTTATATATTTCATATTTTCAAGATAATGAAACAATACAATGTTATTCCTCCACTGAGAAACCTCTACACTCTGCTAACTGTCTCACTCACATCTTGCTCGAATATAGCTTGCAATCTAAGAAATATCTGTCAAGTATTAAGAAAATTTCTGGTCTCTACCTGCCCATCCTTACTTACACATTCTTTGGTTAATTGAGCCCCTATTAATTAGGAGAATACCAAATAAATATTGTGCAATCCTTCAAGGCCCTCCCAATGACCTCATGCATGACATGTACAATTTCTTAATAGTACAACTCATATATCTCTTCCTTTTAACCTCAACCTCAACTCGGCCTTCCGTAGAACTGACATGAAAAAATTATTTATAGTGAATTATTAGTTAACTGATTGATCACTACTTGTGAATTAAATCATATTTAATTCACTATACCTCTCACTAGATCATCTCTCAGTTAGAACTAGTTAAATTGATTTTAACACAATTTCTTGAGTTAACTAATTAGAACTCACAAATAACTATAACTAGACCACATAAAATCATGGGAGAACTCTACATTCCTCCTCTTTGACCATCAAATCTAATTTCGTAGGCTACCTAAGTCATCCTACCTCAGTTAAATAATACAAGTTTTCATGAGATGAAATTACAATTTATCTTTCAAATTAATTAATGAAAAATTAAATCAAAAGCCTCATATGGTGCCATTTCTATGTGCAATTTTCTAGATTCCATTTCTAGTTGCCATTTTAATGTTTCTTGTTGCCAATTTCAACACTCCCTCTCAAAAAAAAGGAATTAAATGTATACCAATCTAGTACCTTTGAAATGTTCTACATGCAACACTTCTCTAGTGTTGTTTTTTCCTGCAACTCCTGAAACTGAATAGCCTCCAAAAAAAATTGAATTAGTATGATGCATATGTCATCAAAGGATCTGACTTCTGCTAGCTACTGCATTGTCTATTGGAAAATTTTCACTTCTACTGATTCTGCATTTGCGCCCTTTACACTGCTACCAAATCTAATTTGCGCTCTAGTATCTGACATCTATCACTTTGATTTTTGTCTTTCTGATATCTGACTACATCAATCTTTACTTATCCTTCCTAATATTGTGTGTTGTGGGCTTCTTCTAGCCAATTTCGATCCATGAGACAAGATAGCTCAATGGATCCTACCCAAATTTCTTCTCTCGGGATTATGTCTCCCCATCGCCCCACTTCTCAGTTGGAGGTATGGCTGCATGTGCTCCCTTTTCCCATATGGCTTGAAAATTCCCCCTCTTGGAGGCCTCTGCTTGAGTGGATGCCTCCACTTGGTCTCCTCTCTGCTTCTCCAATTGTGCTTGCTCCACAACCTTGTGAGACTTCTTCTGAGGATGCATGTTGAGAGGTAATTTATTCTCCCTCTCAATCACCAAGTCACTAACCTCTGATTTTCTCCTCAAATATTTTCATGCATCTTCAACCTCATGAGCATATAGGTTCATCACACTTACACTGACCTGTTACACCTGTCCCATGGCGATGTGTCTAAGGAACACCTTTCCTTTTCTAAATATGACATCATAACCATTAGGGGAATTTGGAGGTCTAAAATGGGCCTCCTAAGAAAAATGTACAACCAAAAAAAACTTTATAAGAACCAATTGGATTCAAGATGTTGATGTCAACCATGGGGGATGATTCACTATTTTTGGAGTAAAAAAGTAAAAATATTAAAAAAATTATAAAATAATAAAACTACTTTTTCAACTCATATTTTCAATTTATATCCCTACATTTTTACTCAAATTTTGAGTGGGAGTACTCATTAGATGCAAAATTTAATTCCTCATCCTAGGAGTACCCATGTTGCATACTTTCAATGGACCCTGCTACATGAAAATTAAGAAATACATTAAAAAGTGTGTTTGTAATCACATTTTTCATGTATTTCCCATTTTTCGTGTAGCAGGGTCCATCAAAATTATGTAACATGGGTACTCCTAGGATGATAAATCATATTCTGCATCCAACAAGTGTTTCTGCTCGAAATTTGAGCAAACCCATAGGGAGATAAGTTGAAAATATGAGTTGAAAAATTAGTTTTTCCTTTTTTCCCTCTAAAATTTGATGATTCAATCAAATATTATTTTATTATTTCTACTATTATTATATAATTTCCTTAGGAGGCCCATTTTAGACCTCAAAATTCCCCTAATGCACGGTCATCCAATACTGCTACAGAGACAAGATTCTTCTTTAGTCCTGGAGAATACAAAAAAAAAATTCAGTCTGAGAGGGGAGCGATACTCCCTCTGAAAGGTAACTATACCTATGCCAATCGCACTATACCTCTCATCATCTCCAAAATATATGTTATGCTGGAGGTCCTTCTCCTCCAAGTCACTAAATAGATATCTATTCCCCATCATATGGAATGAGGCACCACTATCTAGATACCACATGCATCCCATTATAGTGTCGGTCATGCATGAAATGAGAGTAAAATCAATCTCTAATTGTGAAGCTAGCGCTTCACCCATTGCAACTGCATGCTCCTTCTTTCTTGCCTTCTTCTGTGGACAATTTGAGGCATAGTGCCCATGCTTCTGACACTGAAAACACTTGATCTTGGAAAAGTATCTCTTTCCCTCTTCTCCTTGGGACTTCTTTCCCTTGGATTTCTTTCCTTTTTCGACCAATGAAAAATACTCTTATTTGTATTTTTCAGAGGGCCAATCACGGGTGCTCTACCTTGTCTCTTATATTACCAATTCGGACCACAAAAACTCCAAGATTGGTAGCTTCTCCCTCTCATTCACAGATTCCTATTAACTATGCCAGCTCTTGGGAAGGCCTAGAAGATATAGGTTCACCAAATCATCCTGAGCTACTATCAAACCAACATTTCCAAGCTCATCTCAACATTTAGTGAACTTCGTCAAGTATTTTGGTGTCGTCTCTCCCACCTCCATCTTGATCTTTTTAAGCTTGTACTTCAACACAAACTTCCTATGGTCACTTATTTTGAAACAGATCTATTATGGCCTTCCAAATAGCATATGTGTTTTCCTTCCCCTAGAGACCCGAGACAATATGATCTCTAACTTCCTCTAACAAGATAATTCTTTCCTTTCCTACCTTCTTCTTCCATGCATCAAGAGGTTGAGCATCTACTGCTGCAGGCTAGGGAATATCACTGTCTATGAATTCCTTTATTCCATTGTCCTCGAGGATTTCCTCCATCCTTTCCTTCAATGCTATTTAATTTTCATTTCCCTCAAGATAATATTCGATTTGCAATCCATTAAAATACATCTTGATATGCTGCTGGATCCCGAAGAATAAATATGTGAATTCAAACTTGTTCAAGACAAAACTTTGTTCTTCTCTTCTATTGTGATTCATGGAACTCTGATACCATGTATAAAATATAACAACGAGATTCAATATGATCTTAAAATGTACTAAAACAAGATACTAAATCCTTCTACAATTTGTGGAAACAAAACACGATCACAAAATCACATAAAAAATAAGAGAAATAGACGATCAATCACACAACACAAGATGTATCTAGGGAAAGAAACTGCTAAAAGCCCCTCTATTTATATATTGTATATGGTCAATATCATCAAAAAATATAATGTTATTCCTCCACCAAGAAACCTCTACACTCTTTTTTCTGTCTCACTTAGATCCTACTCAAATATAGATTTCGATTTAAGAAAAATTAGTCAAGTATTTAACCTTTTGTGTGCCTATGCCTGACCAACCTTCCTTACACATTCTTGGGCGAATTGATCCCCTATTAATTAGGAAAATAACAATTAATGATTGCGCAATACCTCAAGGCCTTCCCGATGACCTCATGCATGACCTGTACAATTTTCTAATAGTACAACTAATATATCTCTTCCCTTTAACCTTAGTCTCAATTGGGCCTCCCTTATAACTGACATGCAACAACTATTTATAGTGAATTATCAGTTAATTGATTGATAACTGCTTGTGAATTAAATCATATTTAATTCACTAGACCTCTTGGTGAGCTCCATCATTAGGTACATTTGGAGGGGTTAATGGTCACCTTTTTTCCTTATTACATCTTTTTTTCTTGCATTTTAATTATATTATGGTCTTATGATGCTAGTGTAGTTGGTGATTGAGGCTAACATACGCCGAGTACCTAAAATAAGATAAAATGCAGAAAAATCATGAAGATATGGCATTTTTGTGGATATTTTTTCATGAAGACTCATAGTAGATAGTAAGGAGAGATTCTAGGGGCTTTTCCACCCTCCTTAACTCCCAAAGGCAACCAAGGGATCCTTGAGATTCCCTCCAGCAGTTCAAAATCAAAAGCAACCAAGCAAACTCAAGATCAACTGCACTCAAACCACACTTCACTTGGAGTGAAGTGGACTCTTCACCTATTTTCTAGGGAGTTGTTGGTAGCTACCCTTTAGGTTAAATAGAGTTGAGAAAGAGCTCATTAGGATTCGAACTTTGGGGAAAGCAATTAGGGTCTTTCCTCTTGTAATCAGTTTTTCAATACTTTTGTATTGATGTAATGAGACTATATTTTGAAATGAAATGAGTATTCATACTTTGCCTTACTGATATAGTTTTAGAGAGCTAGAGTTGTGGGCTAGGGCCCAATCCATGTGCCTCAGTCTCTCTTGTGTAATCATTCTTTACTTTCATGTCATTTAGCTAGTTTTACTTATGAATAGTTAGCTAGTTTGTTGATATTTTCATTTACTGTTTTACTTTGCTTCCATTTTTCTTTTTTTGTAGATTTAGTCTGCTTACATGAGTGATATAATAGGTGATAACTTCATAAAGCTATGAGTCAAGCATCCCCCTCTCACCTCTGTTAGTAGAGCTTGAGGAGGGTAGACCTTCCCCATGGACCAAAAATGATTCTCAGTTTATTATTTCTTGGAATGGATGATATTATTTGTTGTGATTCCATGAATATGTTTAGTATGCGGTGGTAGATCTCTATTGGTAGTTAGAGTATATTTTCTTTATAAATTCAAGTCATCTTTTCCATTGTCTTTATCATGAAAATGTCCATTTTTATTGCATGATTAGGTAGTTTGATTGTAGGTACATGTATCATATATAAGGAGAACATCACCATCACCATCATCTTCATCTCTCAACTTCCATCATCCCTATGTTCATCAAAATCACCATAAGCCCTGTTTTCGGATTTTTCATCCCTACACCATGAGAAAACCCTAGGGGTGCAAGAAAGGCCTCCCAAGATTTTATGATCTTGGCCAAGGGGTGGGCCACCTCCCACTCATCCTCATACACCTTCAAACCACCTTCCCTACCCTATTTCCACCTATTTTTGAAATTCAGTACTTGCCTGTAGCACTACAGGAAACCACTAGCAGCTCTTCAAATAGCACCTATGGGCCCCTCCTTAAGCCTAGAAACCACCACCACCATCTTCTAAACCTACAAAATCCAGTCACACACTTCCAACCTCGCCCCCATGTGTTCAAGCCTTCCATAATCCACCTTAGCACTTTCTTCTCCCAGCTGCAAAACAACATATTTTCAAGCATGGTTAGGTCATGAATGGTTGCATGAATAAAAGCATGATAGATAGAGAATAGGGTAAGTAAAGTTTCTTTAGCCATTTTTCCCAGCAAAGTGTGATTATATTAGTTTCCTTTATGCCATTTCAATACAACAATTTACTTAATTCATGATACCGAGGTGGCTTCTCAATTCTTATCATAGTCTAATAAGTAGAATTATTTCATTGCATAATAGTTAGATGTACGTGTTTGTTGTAGTATAGTTATTTAATTACTGAAAGTGTGATGGATTTGAATCATTTGTAGCCCTAGGCCTAATTTCAGAAGTGTGATAGACTTCACCGAGAAATCCTAGAAGTAGCCCCCTTTCGTAAAGCTCAGAAGAGGATGACATGAATATAATGCATCTCCTGTGTATATAGCATTGTCACCTCCAATTTTGTACAAACCCCAGGTTGGTAATGTAAATTAGGGCAGCCTCTAGGATTTACAGCATTCTTGGTGCAATACTAGGGCTCACCACTTTTTGGCGTTGTTTTCGAGGAGGTGTGTAGTATATGCTTTGATTTTGTTTTAGAATTATTTTCTTCTTTCCTTTCTCATGTTGTTTCACAAATATTGAAAAAAATACAAAAAAAATATGATTTTCATGCCTCGTAGGAGTAGGGACACTCAAGAATTTTTTTTACATAAAACCTTGACATTGCCACATAGTCACCCTTCACTCTTCTTCAGTGGCTGTGCTTTTGAACACACCATAGGTGAGCCTTCTGAAAATTTTGAAGAACCTATTGGGAAGAAGAAGAATATATTGTTTCAACTGTGGGACTTGCTTCACCTATATCAACAATGGTTGACACTGAAACCACAGAAGCCTTTCCCATAAGAGAGGAAGATGGGGAAAATATGATGAAAAACATTAGCCCCTCAAATCTTCCACACTTTCATGGAATTACCTCAGAAGATCCTGATACATTCATGTTTAAATTTTTTGTTGTCTATAGGACCTATGACTATGCCTCAAATGATCAGAAACTGAAGCTATTCCCATCCACACTTAAGGATGCAGCCTTACGTTGGTTCATGGGTCTACCTGGGAACAACATCACTACCTATGCATAGATGCAAGAGCCCTTCAAAAAGAAGTACAAAGACTACCGTAGGTCCAATGAAACTAAGGATGAGATATGCAGGATGACTCTAGGGCCTGATGATTCCCTAGAAGACTATGAAGAGATGCTTCAGTTAAATTATAAGAGAGCCAAATTTACTCTTGATCATGGATCACTTAAACTAGTACTTCTCCAAAGGATCAGAGAGGAGGTGATAGAAACCTTAAATATGTTATCAGGAGGAGATATATACCAATTTCCTTATGAAACAATTAAAATTGTCTTCAGGAACCATTCTAGGGTAGTTAGGAAGAAAGGTAGAGCTGGCTAAAGTACACCCAATACCCCTTCCTCTTCTATCTCCATCAAACATGAGATTGGAAATATTATGGAGGACTTCAAGAGTGACATGTTGCACACATTTTCTTTGAAAAGGGACACAATTAAGGTCAAAAGGAAGAAAGAGGAAGTAGACATTAGGGGAATTTTTGAGGTCTAAAATGGGCCTCCTAAGGAAATAATAAAATAATAGCTAGACCAATAAAATAATATTTATGAATTTTCAATTCACTTTTTGCACCACAATCCATGTAACCATAGTTAAATTCAATTCAAAAGTTGTACCAAAATAAAACTAATAAAAAAATTGTATTGATGTGACTATAAATAAGAATGAGCTTTTCAAGAAAAAATCATTATCATTGAACAACTAATGCATTTGTCCTTTGTACTTAATAACTTAAATAAAATATAAATATAAATTTATAAATTGTTAATTATATTATATGCTATTAATTAAAATTTATATTATTTAAATTGTATAATAACATGTAATTAATATACTATATAAAAATAATATAATATAATATAATATAATATGATATGATATGATAAATGTATAGGGATATTCATTGTTTCTTTCAAGAAATATGAAATGAAAATAACATATTTTTATTCAAAAAGTGTGAAATAACATTTATTATGAGTTCTTTACTTTGACTTTAAAAGTACTTAGAGCACTACCATGGTTAACCATGAGTTTTTATTCACCATTGAGAATGTGACAAGTACCTTTAACTCAAAAAATTTCACCTCAACCATTAGGGATGATGTCATCCCCTAAAATGTGATTGGTTCTCATAAAGTGAATTTTGATTGTACATTTTCCTTAGGAGGCCCATTTTAGACCTCAAAATTCCCCTAATGAAGATTTTTAGCTATATTTTTCCCTAGATGTACCAGAAAGCACCATAGAAATAAATTTCCATTAAGTTTCATAGAGGTTTTCTTATTCTGTGAGGAGAATCATGCCACAGACAAGTGTCCCTCCTTACCTGGACTTAAAGTTGCATGTCAAGGTGGGGAAGTGGGCCAGATTAACTCTATTTCATCAACCATAGAAGGCCTCAAGGCCCTAGGTCATATCAACAAGGTATCCAAGGTGCACCGTACTCTTAATATCATAATAATCAGAATTAACCCATGCAACCTTAGTACACCCCCACTCCTCCATTCTGGCCTACACCTCCTACTTGTCCTTACAATGATCCATATCACCCTCAGCCTGTGAAACAACCATTTCAACAGTATGCTCCTCAACAACCTTAGTCAAACAATCCATCCCAAGGGTGGAGGCCTCAACACAATCAACCACTTTCTCTAATGCCTCCACCCCAACCTCAACCTCAGCTTACTCGTGCTACTCCACCCAATTTGCCTCGAATGCATGCACAACCAAATCCAAACCCAAACAATAGACAAGAACAACAGGTTTATAGTGGAGAGACATCGTATCCAACTTATGCTATGGAGAGACAGGATATTAATCTCAAGTCGAGAAGAGTATTCCCGGACAACCACCCTCCATCTCCACCTGTAGAGGTTGAGGAGGAAAATGAATAAGGTAACACTGAGATCCAAAAACCCCCTTTTCTTGAACACTTGATCCATCCTAGTTATCACACAATAGAGGAGACCAAAATTCTGGGAGAGTTGAAAAATTTGTGTGTAAATATATCACTTCACCATGCCATTAAGGATGTCCCTATTTGCAATAGGCTCATTAAGGAAAAGTGTTTCAAGAAACCTGCAAGAAATAAGAAAAATACCCCCACCATCAATGTAGTAGGAGAGTTGTCCGACTTAATGTTAGGAAGGGTTATCTTTCCAAAGTACCTGGACCCTAACAGTTCAGTTGTAGAAGTGCACATAGATGGTGTCATAGTCCCCAATACTCTGATTAATCTACGGGCTTCCATCAATG